>JAFVLL020036144.1:0-22500 GCA_021397915.2 Tor tambroides | reverse complement strand
GAGGAAACAGATCACGACTGGAGGAAGAACAGAACTGGGTTGATCCATCACTAGGATAAAGCATGCAACTGGACTCTTTCAGTCTGAAGTCTTTTATTATACTATATTATATAAAACAGGAATATTGTGAAATATTATTGCAATTTAAAATAACTTTTTTCTATTTGAATATATTTTAAAATGTAATTTATTTCTGTGATGCAAAGCTGAATTTTCCAGCATAATTATTCCAATCTTCAGTGTCACATCCTTCAGAAATCACTCTAATATTCTCATTTGATGCTCAAAAAACATTATTTTCAGTTTTAAAAATAGTTGTGCTGCTTTATTTTTGTGGAAACGGTGATACATTTTTTTCAGGATTTCTCAATGAATAGAAAGTTCGAAAGAACAGCATTTATTTGAAATTGAAATATTTTGTATCATTATAAATCACATTCAATTAATTTAATGCATCAACTAAAAAAAATCTTACTGACCCAAAATTATAGTGTTTCTGGAAAGACTGTGAACATTTAATTAAGACATTATTACAAAAATTTTAATAAAAATAAAATATTCCAAATTTTCAAGAATTTATTGCTGAGATGATAACTAGAGGTCAATGTGACAAGAAATGTTACATGCTACTAAATTTAACGTTTTCATACAGTATATACATTGCTACATACTGCACACTATTTCAAAAACTCGCTAGTATTCTAGTCCAAACACGCTATTCCCCATTAACAATGCAGACGAAATTAGCGGAAACTGTGCAGACTTGTACAGTACAACAAAGTAACATGTACAACCTATGCTCCATCTATCTTTCTTCATCCCACACAGTGTCCAAAGCCCTCCTACTACCTCGGAACAAGCCGACAGCGCTTAAAAATGATAAACTGTGAGCAGTGTGACTCATGTTGTGGTGATATAAGCATGAATCTTCATGTTAATCATTTGCTACAATACTGGTGCACAATGGTGTGTGCGTTTTACATGAGATTACACTCGGTTCATGGAAATCAAGCATGTTTTAGTGGAAATGCAGAGAGACAGCGGTGCTAAGATTAAGTCCTCTTTTAACGGGAGTTAGAGTTGTTTTATCACTCTGTACAGGATTCACAAGATTAAGAGGTGAAAGAGGTTTATATTTAATACCCATAATTCACATTTTGGTGAATGTAAGTAGTGGTAAAAACAGTTCTGATCCTCTTTTTTGTTCCAGCGACCTGTTGAGCTAGATTTGAACTTCTATGTCTGACCTGACAGATTAACAATGCAAGAACCAGGACAAACACAGAGGTGTTACACAAGAGCTCAATAATGTTAACAGGTGCACACACAGAAAACTCTCTCTCTCTCTCTCTCTCTCTCTCTCTCTCTCTCTGTGTGTGTGATTCAGCCATTGCCTCCTCCATGACCTCTGCATGATACAAAGCTATGATCACATCCTGTTACCCATCATCCCTCTCTCTCTCACCCCCTGTGCCCGAGGCCCACATTAACCACGGCAAATTGCCCAGCCATAATTACAGCTCATTCTCCGTCGTGCCGTTATGCTTTGGGTCAGTTCAGCGCTTAGATTTCAGAATCACTCTCTCCTGGATGGCAAGAGAGCACTTCAAATGGCAATTTAAAGGTCTCGGTTTTTTAGCAGCCCATCAGAGTAATTTTGCACACTTTTTTCTTTCCTCGATTCCATATGTGCTTCTGTGAGTGTGCAGGTATAAAGAGCAGGATAAAATAAGTGTATAACATATCTATCTAGCTATCATGCAGCCCTGCAGTCAGCATTTACAAACATTTCTGAAAAAAATGGGTCATTCTGAAGAGCTCTGTGAATTCAAGCATGGTACTGTGGTACTTATGGGAACCACCGGACACTGAAGCAGTGGAAACCTGTTCTGTTGAATGACAAATCACACTTTTCTGTTTGGGTGATTTGCGGGTCTGAGTTTGGGAGATGCCAGGAGAACATTAGCTGCCTGACTGTATTGTGCCAGCTGTAAAGTTTGGTGGAGGATAATGGGGCTGTTTTTCAGGGGTTGGATCTGGGCCCTTTACTTACAGTGAAGGGAAATCTTAAAGTGATAGTTCACCCAAAAATGAAAATTACCCCATGATTTACTCAAAACAGTCTTATACATCTCAAGCCATCCTAGGCGTATAACACTTTCTTCTTACAGATGAATACAATCGGAGTTATATAAAAAAATATCCTGGCTCTTCCAAACTTTATAATGGCAGTGAATGGGGGTCGAGATTTTGAAGCCCAAAAAAGTGCATCCATCCATCATAAAAAGTGTTCCACATGGCTCCAAGGGGTTAATAAAGGCCTTCTGAAGTGAATCGATGTGTTTGTGTAGTAAAAAATAACCATATTTAAAACTTTATAAACCATAATCTCTAGCATCCGCTAACTGTCGTAAGCGTGTTCACAAAAGAGTGGCGTTCCAGCGGATGACATAGGACGTAGCGTAAGCTCCAGTGAGAAGTGAAGAATGCAGAAGTGCAGAGGAGAAAGTAAAACAAAACACCGGTCATGAATAAGAAGCACAAAACGAAGAATGTTGGAGAATTTTATATAAGCTAAGAGGAGACTGGCTTATGCTACACCTACATCCTACGTCATCCACTGAAACGCCACTCTCTCGTGAACAAGCATACAATAGTTAACGGAAGCTAGAGATAATGGTTTATAAAGTTTTAAATATGGATGTTTTTCTTACACAAACACATCGATTCGCTTTTGACACATCAAAGGCCTTTATTAACCCCCCGGAGCCGTGTGGAGCATTTATTATGATGGATAGGTGTACTTTATTGGACTTCAAAATCTTCATTGCCATTATAAAGCTTGGAAGAGCCAGGACATTTTTTAATATAACTCTGATTGTAATCGTACAAAAGGAGAAAGTCATATACCCCTATGATGGACTGAAGGTGAGTAAATTATGGGGTAATTTTCATTTTTGGGTAAACTAATGCTTCAGCACACCAAGACATTTTGGACAATGCTATGCTTCCGACTTTAAGAAAACAGTTTGGGACAGGCCCTTTTCTATTCCAGTATGTGCTCCTGTGCACATCGCAAGGTCCGTAAAGACATGGTTGGATGACTTTTGACTGATCCACACAGTCCTGACCTAAAGCCCTTTGGGATGAACTGAAACAGGGATTGCAAGCCAGGAATTCGCATCCAACATCAGTACCTGACCTCACAAATGCTCTACTGGATGAACGGGCAGAAAGTCCCACAGAAGCACTCCAAAATCCTGTAGAAAGGACTAACTAACTATCTGTCGGTCTGTCTGTCTATCCATACACCCATCCAAGCACGAACTTCCCATGCTTCCCTCAAAGCAATGTGTTTTCCTCAAAGCATTTTTCAGAATCTTTCTCTTTTGCTCTCATTCTGTGAAATTATACTCAAAGATGAGAGCGTGAGACACAGCGAAATGCAACACATCAGGCTGCACATGTGCACACGTGCCATTTCCTCCCCGCATCTATTTGCTCGCCCCGTGAATTCTTTCAGCGCTTCATCCATCCATCTGTCAATATCCACGGTTAAGAGGGAGAGAGAAGGCATTATGATGAAAAATAAATGATGTGATGAAAGTAAACGAAAGCAGCAGAACTGAGGACATATAGGGATGAAATATGGATGAATATCTAGCAAAGTCCACCGCCAACAGCTCATCTGACTAATGGGAAGTGTGTATGTATGATAGCTGTATGTTCCCGCAGCTGTATTTTTAGCACTACGCATTGAAGAAGAATCTCTGGGTAAGTAAAAGCAGCAGAATAGAAAACAGCACTTATGAAATATGAACAGCATGTTAAACCTTATCAATTTGAAATTATTCAATACACAAAATAACAACTAAACCTTTGGAGACAAAATGAGAATTTTGATTTCATCACATCTCACAGCCTTTCTCAATAAAAACAGTGTTCACGCTTATTGAAAACACATTACAAACACAGAACCATTATTGGGCAAGCTATTCAAAACAGCTCTCGCTAGATTTGGAAGCATTCATTTTCAGCACCAATCAACCGAGCTTCAAAGTTCATGCTTAGCATAAAATGTTAATTGATTTATGGACACATTAACCTTGCATTTTAAATATTTTTCCAACTCCCACAAACACACTGTTGCTAAATCACACACCTATCGGAGCGATCTCTAAAGAGGTTAGCATTTCCCGCAACAGGCATAGCAGATTACAGGCACTTAACTGAAGTTCCTTGCTACTTCATTAGCCCAGAGTCGAGACCCTTTATCGCTACTTAAATCTATTAAACAATTATGTTATCAGCAAGAGAAAGAAAGAAGGGTTTTGTGGGAGATTTTTGCCTGCGAGCACATACACTCACCCACATACTCACAGACACTTGAAAGGCTTATATTTAGTGCCTTGACAACAACAGAGTACATATTCTGCTCATGTAGCCCTCTCTAACTTCTCCTGCCTCGGTTTGCTCACTCTTTCTTTCTCTCGTTATCACTCTGGGCTTCGAGTCAATTTGAAGCTGTAAGAACAGAACGTTCTGAGCAGAATTTGTTAAATAAATATTCCAAACTTAATTGGCCCTACACACACATAAGGCGAGACACAAAATAGACACAAACACAGGGTTTAGGACTGGCCATATGTCCTCGGATCCTGCCGTCACCATTCATTATACTCTGCCAGATGTCTGTATGTGGTTTAGTAGCAACAGTAGAGTTTAATCGGATCCCGTACAGTACAGTGAAAAAGATTTTTGGAAAATATTTTAAAAGAAAATATGGTAACACTTTAGATTAGGGAAGACATATTCACAATATACACTTTCAGTGTGGCATGGTTTGTACCACTTGCAAATGCGTTGTGTAGTTATTAATTTGCCCAAAGCCACTGTGGTACTGTTTACCTCTTTAGAAACCTCTCTAGTTCAGTAAATTAATTCAGATACTTTCCTAACCATTCTGTCTGATTCATTTAAAGGAACTAATTCAAATGACTCAAAAATCATTAACTCTGATTCTGAACTGCCAACAGACACTTGCTTGATTGCTAAAATATTGTCAGAGAAAATATAATGCTGTGCTTGATAACACTACCACTGATTCAGAAAAACGGCTCCATAGTTTCAAGAACAGCAACACTCCCACCTCACTATTGAGAAATGTAGATATACTAATAACTGCCAAACACTGGAGACACATGAGAAGGAATAAGCCTCACGTGGTTGATCCATAACGAATTTCTGCAGGGACAGATTCACGGTAATCATCTAGAATGTCGCCACAGTGGCATTTCTGGAACAGTGTGTGGCCTTTTATTGACAAAGCTTAGTGTCTCCCACTGACAAATCATTGAGAATGAGTTAGGTGACAAAATCAATGACTCTCTCTCTCGCTTTCTGTCTATATTTTATCAGCAGGGATGGTGGAGGATTGGATGAATCGAAAGATTGGAAACAGGCTGTTCAACCTGTCAGCAGGTAAAGGTGGACAAAAACACTTTTGAACAGAGAAATTTAGTATAAATATCTTCTGTTTCATCTTATATATAGATGATATAATAAAACTCATCTAATTCACATCCAAAGAGTTAAGATTACTTTACTAGTTACAGCATGAAATAAACATGAATGAACATCAGAAGGTATCTTGTTTCAACCGCAGTCAATACACACCATTTTTCAAGTTAAAATCCACTGATGTTAATCTACTCTCCTGTCTGGTTTGTTTGTCAGACAAAATGACAGATTCTACATTATGATTGGCCAGATCGGCTGTCAATCAAACTCCTTGTGAAGGGTCAATTGGGAGAGTTTAAAATAAGAAATAATCACATTATGACATAAATACTCAGACTGCGAGATCATATGTTGTAAGTATGAAATATAAAACACAACTGCAAGATGTACAGTTAAATATTAAATGAATATAAATATTAAAATTTAATAAATATTAAACATTAAATTGTACATATTAAATATACAGTCACATGTACTGTTTTTCAGTAAATGTTTGCCTGCAAAATCCTGTCATTTAAAGTTCTGCTGCTTTTACTTACCTAATTTCTAAATGATTCCTAAACGACTCGTGCGAAGCAGTTTGAAGAATCAGTCTCTCTAAATCCCGCCTTTCCGTGAGCACTCGCTGCTGTGATTGGTCAGATGGCGCAGTCCTTTGTGATTGGTCTACCGCGTACAGCGCGAATGACAGCCATGGGCGGACGTTATGCAAATATGTTACTTCGTGACGTACAGCCGTAACAGAATAAGATTCGAATTCCTCATGACTCATTTAGGCGATTGCGAGCCGACTCTTTTTTTTGACTCTTTTTTTTTCGCACGAGTCGTTTAGGAATCATTTAGAAATTAGGTAAAATTAAAGCTATTTTTTGAGAAAACTAAACAGTTTTTTTGACCTGGGATGCATGTAAACCTGTTTTAGGAGACTCATAAAACAATATTAGCAACCTTAAAAATGGCATAATAGGGGCACTTTAAATACAAATCCACGCAATTCCCACACACAAATTTTACAACGGGTTCAAGTTGGCCACATTAACCAAACAAAAGCAGCTTGGTGAGAAAGTGACTTCTGTGTGAACTATGCTTCATACAGCTCTTTAGACAATTTTAGACTTTTTAAAAACATTTTTATATTACGTCACAACTGGAAAATATAGTGGAAATGTGAGATATGATAAAGTCATATTATGAGATTTAAAGCCTCAATAGTGAGATACAAAATCACACTGAGATTGCATGTGACTGCACACTTAAGTCACAAAACTCACAATTACCAGAAAAAGTTTTTTTTGTTTGTTTTTTTTTTACTCTGAAATGGAAATGGGGTCAGAGGTCAGGGAACAAGCAACTTTATATAGAACTTCACCTGGATACGAAGGTTTTTCCCCACTAAACATATTTTCAGGTTATTGTTTCCATATCCCTGTGGTTTTGAGGGAAGGTCACTTCTATTACAGATCCAAACATGACTTTTGATACATTATATGAAAGGAAACAATGGCAGGAATAACAACAGCACAGTGTTAAATCTTTTGATGGATGTCTTTACCAGGGTGTGCCACACGGTCTAAGCTCTTCCTGTCATTCTAGTGACTTCCTACCATTTCCCCCTTTTTTTTTTACCTTTCTTCCACCTCCGTTTCTTTACTTCGCCACCTATTTGGACAACAAATACTTGACGACAATCCAAATACACTCCATTACACTATGAAATGTGTTTGAAACTGAAAAGGAATCCGAGGAAGCAGATTTCAGAATAAATTATTAAAAAACCAGACCAATGCAACACCAAAGCACTGAATTAATTTGCAGATGACTGTTTGCTCTTCTTTGTAATACCTCCTGTCTTTTGGATTTTCATAACCTGTGTTTCAGGACGGCCCATGGGGCATCCAGCCGACCTCCCGCTGGCTTTCATAAACTATGAAAGAGATTATGAAATTTATATAACCGCCACAGAGATCCGATGGGGATTACCGTATGTGAGTGCAGTGTGCCATGCAGTTTCATGAATTAAACCACAAAAACCCTCCACATTGGATTATTCAGATTATTCACACTCAATTAACTGTAGGGGCTGTATTGTTTTAATAAAGAATCAATATTAACAGATGGTCTGATGTTTAATACGGCAAAAGGGGAGGCTGGTTATGAGCAAACCAATGTTTTTTGTTTTGTTTTGTTTTTTCTTTGTTAAAGACTCTCTTCCTTCCTCTTTATCTACCCTTCATGCTTCAGAATAAGAAAAAGATATGATGATTAAACTAAAATCTGAATGAACAGATGGTTTGCCTTTTGGGAAAACTGCCATTTTGAACGGCTTCCCTCAAACCAATCCGATTGGGTGTCTTGTTGAAAAGATCCCTCCATTTTTTAGCAAAGGACTGCATAGAGGAGAAACAAAAAGCAGAGGTTATCTCATTTAGACTAATGGCTTTGGTCTAATACTAGAGGCTAAGGTTTGTTCGGCCATCCGTTTAAGAAATGCCAACTAAAGAGGGAATTAAAACAAATAGCCTGTATTTTCCTGTCCATTTACACTGCTTGTTGTACAATTGAACTGCAACTGTGCCTCATACATGTAATTATGGTAATTAGGGTTTACGCAGTTATGTACACAAGCCCACATCTGTGTTGATCTTCGAGGGAAGATGTTGAGCTATATTCGCTGTGCTCAAATCACACACTGCGCAAGGGTTTCCATGTAGTTCAGATAAGCAGGCTTGCATTGTGATATCAAACTGACAGCATCTGGATGTAGAAAATAAAGTGTAAAAAATAAAATAAAGAGTATTTCCATTAATAATGACCAAAAATTATACAATAGTTATCTGAGGACTGGTCAGTTTACACTGCATTTTCTGTCAAATGTAGTGTGTGAGATGCAGCCAAAATGTTTTACAGACCTCCTCCAGCATCCTACTTTACAAGACCACCAGATCACCAACCTACACAATGCTTATATATGTGGTTTTAAAATAAACATTGTCCTTCTCACCTTTCTATTCACACTGATTCACTCTGAGGGCAACTTTGGTGAGTTTAAGTTTCTCACAGTTATTTGACTTAGATGTGTGTGTATATGTGTGAAACCAATTGAGTAGGACAGAGATATATATATATATATATACAGTAACAGGAGAGAAAGTGAGAAATAACACTAGTAATGAATACAGAAAGTAGCTTAATCACTTTTCATTGCCATCACTGGATTCTCTGCACTAGAGCAACAAATACTTCTGTACTTAAAAGCAGGATGCTTGGGCAGGACATACTAAAGGGCTAATCCATTAAAAAAAACAGACAAGATGCTTTATATTCCTTATTACAATAAGTTAAATTCCACCCATGAATCATGTTTTTCTACGTATATTATAGGACGGAGCATTCTCATTCTGGAAGAAATCTGACTGGACAAAAATTAATGTAGTGCAGGATGAGTCATCATTCTCATATTTCTCTTCCATTATTCCAGAACAGAAAAACTGTCTGCAAATTTGTATGTGTTTATATCTGCTAAAGCTTAACTAGTGTCAGCTTATAGCAGCATACTAGCATATAGATTTTAGTCTCAAACATGGACTAAAAGCCATAAAACATCAATGTGGAGATGACTGTAAAATAATAATAATAATAGTTCTACATGACAGACACAATTTTCTTTACAAAAAATGCATTATTGTTTTGTGTGAGTGCGAATGTACAGTATTATTATTACCAGTGTTCGGAAAAGTTACTTTTAAAAGTAATGCATTATAATATTGTGTTACTCCATAAAAAAGTAACTAATTGCATTACTTAGTTACTTTTTCTGGAATTACACTACTTTTGCGTAACTTTTTGTCACCTGGGCTGGGCTTGCTAATGGGCTTGCAACTGTAAAGGCTCTTTTACACCAAAAGTGAAATTAATAAGCCTCAGGCTAAAGGAAGTGCCTCTGTACCTCACTCCCAATTTCTCTCAACATGGGGACAGGAGAGGTGTCAGTGAATAAATGGAAAAACAAAGTAACTTGTAAATTTAAAAGTAATGCATTACTTTAGTAGTAAAAGTAATCTGATTATGTAACCTGTTACTTGTAATGTGTTACCCCAATACTGATTATTACACACATACTGTACATACTGTATATGTGTGTATAGCAATATCAGTTTATTAATATATAGTGTATCCTACATATATTTTCATATGTGGGAATTGTTGCTCTAGCTGGAGAATTACAAGGAAAGCACCATCACACTAAATAAGTATCTGGAGCATTTGATTGCATTTAATTTGTTAATTTACTGACTTGATTAACTTGACCTATAGTCTAATGTACGGTGCTGTTAATCCACCCCCACCATGTTTGGCAGGCAGCATTAAGTGGGATGGTGCACCATACGGAGGGGAGGGATGTTCAGCATGAAAAATGCACCAACTAAGACAAAATTAATTGTTGACAAGAGGTACAAACTGCACAATAGTGGAGTGGAGTACTTCAGCACATACTAAATACACCTAGTCCTTTTCAAAAAATACAAGCACTCCTGTTCAAAGCCACAATTATCTTGGTCTGCTTTCTGCAACGGACTCAGATTTAAAGCTATTTTGGTGCCTAGTTCAGTCACATAGAAGTAGAGAACGGTTTTGAGGAGAGGAGACGTTTTTCATGTTTAAGAGAAAGTTGTTTACACTCGTCAGATTGGGCCCTGGAGGCTTTGAAGCTTGTCTCCTGATAGCCATTAGCACTGGCCATTTCATTTCCCTCTCGGTCAAGGCCACCTCTACGGCCCCAGTATCCAGGCAACAGCATGAAGACACAACAAGGGTCATCGATGAGCAAGAAAAGCAGACCTCAGATGCCCCACAGCTGCCTTACAAGTCATTAGAGACTGTACCAGACAGCAGAGTATCTGTGTGGTTAGAAATACTCAAAGTGTGTGAGTGTCTGTTTGATGGTTCCTGTTTGGAAACTTTGCAGGAGTTTGATGGACAGTGTTTAGGAGGATGAAAGAGTTACACTCAACCGCACAGAGATGGAGAGACCACAACTCACTGGAGGAGAGCGTTTGATCGCTTACCTGACAAAGAGGAGATGATTGCTTGTCCAGGCAACCAGTGGAGATGCACAAACTACATACACTGTGGAGAAACAAAAACAATAAATTGAGTCAGTATCTGCATATGCAACCAGAATTGGCTACTGAGCATGTTTCAAAAAAATATTTTTGCCAAGTGAAGAATAAAAACTAAAATCGGTAAGACTTTAGTACAGGGACCAGTTCTCACTATTAACTAGTTGCTTATTAGCAAGCATATTAATAACATATTGTCTGTTTATTAGTACTTATAAATCACATATTCTGCAAGACCATATTCTACACCCCTAATCCTACCCAATACCTAAACTTAAAATTACCTTAACTATTACTAAGCAGCAAGTTAGGAGTTAATTGACGCAAAAGTCGTAGTTAATAGCGAGAATTAGACCTTAAAATAAAGCCAAATATTGTATTAACTATGGTTTCAACATCTCACTTACTTTACAGCCTAACTGCCAAACAAAGTTTCTCGTAGAACTGATTCAATTACAGTTGGATCTTACGGTAACACTTTATTTTAGGGTCTCTTAACTAGTTGCTTATTAGCATGCATATTACTACAACATTAGCCATTTATTAGTACTAATTAAGCACATACTAATGCCTTATTCTACATACTGTATATTTAGAATACCATTTACTACAATACAAATATGTTGTGAATATGTTTCTTTAAGTACAAGTTCACATGACATGTGGAAGAAAAAATAGATAATGTGGCTACAATTCTACAATTTATCATTTTGTGGCCACATTTTATTAAGTCATTCCCTTGTTTTAGTTAAATCGTAGCCACAAATTAGGAATTAATTCCAACAATTTATGAATTCCTGACTTTGTTCCTTTCACAGTCACAATTTAACTAAAAGGGAATTAATAAGTTGTGGCCACATTATCTTGTTTCCATGTCATATGTAGGGCTTGGTAAAAAAAATTAAAATAAATAAAAATAAATAAATAAATAAATAAATAAATAAATAAATAAATAAATGGTGATTTAAATAAAATAAAACAAAAATGGTGATTTAAATAAAACAAAACACAACAAAACAAAACAAAAATGGTGATTTAAATAAAATAAAACAAAAATGGTGATTTAAATAAAGTAAAGTAAAGGGTACCACTTTATATTAGGTGGCCTTAACTACTATGTACTTACATTTAAATTAATCATTTGATACAATGCACTTATTGTGTACATACATGTTTTTACATTGTACTTATATTTTTAAAAATACCTATATGTGACCCTGGAGCACAAAACCAGTCTTAAGTCGCCGGGGTATATTTGTAGCAATAGCCAAAAATACACTGTATGGGTCAAAATGATTGATTTTTCTTTTATGCCAAAAATCTTGAGGATATTAGGTAAAGATCATGTTCCATGAAGCTATTTTGTAAATTTCTTACCATAAATATATCAAAAGTTAATTTTTGATTAGTAATATGCATTGCTAAGAACTTCATTTGGACAACTTTAAATGCGATTTTCTCAATATTTTGAATTTTTGCACCCTCAGATTTCAGATTTTCAAATAGTTGTATCTCGGCCAAATATTGTCCTATCATAACAAACCATACATCAATGGAAAGCTTATTTATTCAGCTTTCAGGTGATGCATAAATCTCAGTTTCGAAAAATTGACACTTAAGACTGGTTTTGTGGTCCAAGGTCACATATGTAGTTACATCTGTAATTAATTTCTGTAATTACTTTTATAATTACACTGTTGATCCATCCCTTATACCTTAACCCACCCTTAAACCTACCCATACCACCAAACCTGTCCCTAACCTTACCCGTATCCCACCTCAATAGCAGCAAAAGTGTTTTACAATACAATATGACCACAATTAGTACATTGTACTTATTTTCTGATGTAAGTACATAGTAGTTAAGGCCACCTAATATAAAGTGTGACCAAGTAAAGTAAAGTAAAATATAAAGTGCAAAATTATGCAAAATTATGTTTCAAATTATGCAAAACTAAAAAATGTCCTGCATTACATTGTAAAAGTATTTTTCAAAGTTGTGAATAAAACAAAGATTACTGGAGTATCCATTTGAAGAAAATACTACTTCAGTCTTTGTATTTAAAAATTTCATGTTTAATTCAACATGTTACTTGCTGCTTTTTAAAAATGAATTGTGAACTTGCCAGCAATTTCTGAGTGAAATCTGTTTCTACATCAAATTTCTTTTCAATGTAGGTGGACATGAGAGATCTATCTGTGAACCTTTGGATAATATTTCTCTGTCACAACGTGACGTAGGACCACCTTTATTGACACTAACTCATTCTTGGCAATTTAGAGAAGGTCTTCGGACTAATTACCACTTTCTGTATCCAGCCTAAATTTCTATACACAAGACTCTGCAATCAGACACAACTCGTTTTGTCTCGTCATATGAATTTTAACAGGGCTGCAGATATAAAAACACATTCCACCGATGCATAAAGGATGAAACATACATTAGTAAATGAGTTTCAACAACAGCAGTAAAGCACACATGCCCGGCCCTGAACGGTGTGTGCGCGTTCATATGCGCAGTCCCCCGTGTCCCATTTTTCCCTCTCTTTTACTCAAGTATAGAGAGCAATGGTGCAATTTCTCTTATTTTTCAACCAAATAGATCAGAAGGGAGTCATCAAAGCCCCTCCACCGAGGATAAATCAAACAGGACACGCGGAGGAAAGGCAAGGACATGCACACGCTCAGATAGAGGCAGGCAAAGTCACACAAAGACAAGTGTGCGTACGCAAACTAGGAAGTGATGTCGCAGTGGCTAGTGAATCCACACGTGCCGAGGAAGCTGTGAAGCCACACGCACACATAATCACCTCTCCAGTCCTTCTGTAGGATGGAGTTTTAATGATGACAGGACTGGGAGAGAGGAAACATCTTCATGTGCAGATGCAGAAGTGGGTCTTAGTGAACTCTGCATATGATGAGGTGACAGAGGCTTTCTTTATTCTGTCTTCCTACTCTCTCCTTCTGTTTCTTCTCTCCACTCTCCCACAGAAAACAGAATATATTGCAGACCTATAATACAAGTTCTCCATAAATAATATACAGCAGGTGAGAATTCAGTTTCCATATACACTGTGCTGCCCACCCATAGATCATGTCACAGAGTCATCAGCTGACATTATGGATACACAACATATCAGTATAACATATCCATATCAGCTATTGTTTAATATTACAGATATTTCCATCTATTAGTATTGTATCAGTATTTGTTAATAGTGTATAAACCATTTAATATTCACTGTAATCCAGGTTAAATATGTTGTTGAATATGTTTCTTTAAGTGCAAGTTCACAATTTAACTAAAACTAGGGAACTGAGAAGTTGTGGCCACAATATCTTGTTTGTCATGTGTGGGGCTTGGTAAAGAAAAAAAATAAAATCAACAACAAAAAAAACAAACAAACAAGAAAAAGATGTTTCAAAATAATGCAAAACTAAAAAATGACCTGCACTATATTTTAAAGGGTTTTTCAAAGTTGTGAATAAAACACAGATTACTGGAGTACGTGAAAATTTAATTTCAGTCTTTCTGTTTAAAAGTTTCATGTTTAATTCAACGTTACTTGCTGCTTCTTTGAAATTAATTGTGAATTGAAGTTAAACTTTAAAAATAACAAAACAATAATAATTGAATTATTTTAGAATTTTTTATTTTATTTATTATTATTGATTTATTTATATATTATAATAAATTAAATTAAAAATTATAGTATTATTATAATTAAATGTAATTTTTAGATCTAATAAATAATTATTTCATACTGTACATTACAATATTGTGAATCCTGCATTTAAATTCCCTCCCCATTTATATATGTGTGTGTGTGTGTGTGTGTGTGTGCATATAAATATATATAATCACAAACTTGACACAATGCCAAGGTTCTCTGAATGGTTGCCAGGGCGTTGCTATGCCTTTGCTAATGTGTTGAGAGGTTTTTAGCATGTTGCTAGGCAGTTGCTAGGGTGTTCTGAGCAGTTGTTTACTGGTCCATTTCAGAACAGACCAAGCCCAACAGTGTTGCCAAGTCCACAGTTTTCCCACGGTATTGGGCTAATTTGACACTGTTGCCATTATTGCTTTTTAGTCCACGCGGGTTAAAGCTATTTATCTCAACTGATACAGCTAATTAGAAAAAGCAATTGAGATGGTTTTGTTTCGAAGGCCTGGCAACCCTGAAGACCAAGTCACTACTATATTGTGAGCCCTAAATATTAATAGGCATATAAATCTGTGAGATTATTTTAGCTGTTTTATTGTCTGTCTGACAAAAATCCATGAGCCCAATCATTTACTCATCCAGCCGCATGATTTGAGGCATTGTTCGCCTTCTTATTATGCCACAAATGACACAAAACATAATTTATTCACATGCCCAAAATCCCCACACAATATAATCAAAAAGATTCAGATGTTTGATTATGACACACATTATACCGGTGCTGAATTTCTGTAATTGCGATGTAGCCAGTGTATTTGTGAGTTTCATTGTTGGAGCTAATTGTGTGTTGAACATCTGTGCTGATTTGCAAGTAAGAGACAAATGTCAGACCATCTGCTACCCAATAGACTAATGAGAATAAAACATTACTTTACGTGCACTACACACATAATTTTCAGCCATCTATTGTTCCTTACCCTTCACTATATTTTATACAACAATCCCCAGACAGCCATTCAAACATCTTTATGCGTCCAATGTGTCTTACAGAGCGATTTTATTTGTAGAGGGCAAATCAAACCTACAGCTCCAACATCACTTTTTATCCACTTATGCGGCAAATAAGATCGGTGAAATATTACTCAAACAGCTCTGAAATACCGATCTTGGGCCAGTGTCCACTTTCCTGTCCATTAACACCAAATGGCCTCGTATACCTGAAAAGAAAGCGGCACCCTTGAGGAATCTCACCATACAGAAATGTGCCTGTGGCGAACTCACTGAATCACATGAACTCATTGAATCACATTTACTGGCACGTTTCCTGTCTAACAGCGTCCGGCTACATGCATAATGCACGAGGTGAGAGCAGCTCAGTCTTGAAAGCAAGAATAAACACGACGTGTGAAACAGACTCCATGATAACACCCGTGTTAGCAAGCGGCAACGTACTATCTCTCATTTTGTCTTTGCCTCTCTGTCTGCCTTTAATTCTCTCTACTTCCTCTAAACTAAACGAGGATGATTCCACACCTTCATTTGTGTGCAGACACCCACATCCAAAATAGTTCATACTATAGTTAAAAAAGAGAGAACGGCAGACTTTCAGTGAGTCGTTTTTGACTAAAAACAACTAAAAACATAAAACTGAGACAGATGATGAAAATTCTGTTATCATTTACTCACCCTCATGTCAATCCAAACCTATTCGACTTCCTTTCTTCTGTGGAACATAAAAGTTCAGCAGAATGTTCACAAGGGAATGAACAATGTATTGATACTATATTGGTCATTGGCTGATATTAGACTTTTTTTTTTTTTTTGATAAGTAATTGTGGATTTCCTCTATTTTTACATTTATCTAATTTTTAAAAACACTAATAATTTATTATTATTAAATTAAATCTTTAGCCAGTGTTTGTTATTGTTAACTAATACTATTAAAATCGAACTAAACTGAAATAAAATGAAATATAAAAAGTAGATGAAAAACTTAAAAATGAGAAATGTTGCCACTGCAACTAACTGAGATAAAATAAGTTTAGGTTTAAGCATTAACATTACTAAAACTAAAACTGAAATAAAAATAAAGCTAAATAGACATAAACAATAAAATTACTAAAACTTAAATCTAAAATTAAAATAAAAAATAATTTACAAGAATAAATCCTAATTCATAATATTTACACTAATAGTATATAAATACTAGTAAAATAACAATTTTTAGCAACTGTATCTATTTTGCATACTGTACATTATCATGTTCATTATCTGTACATTATCATTTTTTTATGTGGATAAAACAAGATTTTAATAAGCCAGTTTTTGAAAAGTGACCATCACATAACACTAACTCTATTCTTTTTCTATTCTTTTCCTTTTATTTATTTAAAAAAGGACCCTCTATCACTAGCATTCTCTATTCTTTTTCTATTCTTCTTGTTTTCTTTTTATTTATTATAAAAAAACAAAACCTTGCTTTGTGTACTGTGTTAGACTAACCAGGACTTGTCAGAGCACTTAGATATTATTGCTGTTTTGTTTTGTTTTTGTAAGTCGCTTTGAGGAGAAGCATCTGCCAAATGACTAAATGTAATGTAATGTAATATATCGGTGTAGCCCTCATGTTCATGCTGCTCTTTTCCATACAATGAAAGTGAATGGTGACCAGGGATTTTAAAGTACAAAAAACAAAAACAAAAGAACACCACAACCAAACCAAACAGCAAAAGAAAAAATGTAAAGCAAAGGTGCAAAAAGAAAAAAAAATACTGGAGAGAAGCTGTCAATCGAAGCAGGCAATCTCTTTTTGCCTGCTGGGATAACAGAGCATTTGATGGTCCTGTTGGCAGGCTCAGTACCACTCAGTGGTGCGAGAACAGCGCATCCCCTTGAAGGAACGCTCCGGGTTCGATACAACTTAAGCTCTATTGACAGCATCTGTGGCATGTTGTCGATTACTGCAGAAAATAATTTAGACTCGTCTTTCAGATTGTGAAAACAAACATCATGTTTGCAGTAATGCATGTATAATGAAAGTCTATGGGACAAGGCGCTGCACTGAGAGAAACTGTTTTAAATAGGATATGTTAAATGAATTATTGCCCTGAACACCCATTAATGTCCAACTCTGCTTTCGAGTATGATTTATTATTTTCTTTTAGTTACCAACTAAAAGAAAAAAATCTTCATACTCAAAAGCAGAGTTGGAAATTAATGGGTGTTTAGGGCAATAATGCCAGCAAAATTAACAAAAATATTTAATTAATTTTGTGCCCCTGCACAACTGAACTAAATACATTACAGATGTCGCATATAAAGTCAAGTATGAAAAAGAATAATATGTGGTAATATGTGGTCACATTTACTGTTACTCTGGAAAATTGTGTGGCCAGTTCCATTTATTTCAATAGCAACCCATACAATTGGTTCCCTTAAACAGATTTCCCTTAAAAAGTTCCCTTAAACAGATTTTGCTCATGTTTGAGTTGGTCACGCAAATTCGACGCGCTAACCAACAGAAATCAGATTGGTTTGAAAGTGACTTCACACACCAGATCGTTTGACAATGAAAAACAGATTGTTTTGCATGTTTACAATTAGATCTGCTCATGTTGTATCAGATTTCTTTTATGTGTTCTTATGCAACCAATCACGCACGTTTCTGCTGCGCTTATGCATGCAATAGCCAATCAGAGGCATTTAGGCCCCGTTTACACTAGTGCTTTTTTGTTTTAAAACGCATAACTTTTGCTACGGTTAGGCTTATTGTTTACACTACTCCGGCGTTTTCAAGGTCGAAAACGGAGACTTTTGAAAATGCTGCAGACCCCATTTTAGTTTGAAAACTCCGGGGTTGCGTTTCAGTGTAAACGGACCAAAACTGAGACTTTTGAAAACGATGGCGTGGCTGCCCACATTCGCACTGCGTATCCTTGACGACCGTGTAAACAGTAACATCATGCTCGTTATTGTACCCATAGATATGTATGGGTAGATTCCCCATTCGACCGCTCCAAGCACGCAGATGCGTCCGCCATCTAAATAATAGGGAATCTACCTATACATATCTATGGTTGTGCCTGCATGAATGGTCATGTGACATGCTTTTTCGGTTGTGTAGTGTAAACGGAGATCGTTTCCGAAACGCAGCGGAAACGCCAGTGTAAACGTTGATCGTTTTCATTCTAAAACGCCGTTTTAAAACGAAAACGCACTAGTGTAAATGGGGCCTTAGACTAGACCACTGAAAATGCCATATCTACGGTGGCTGAGAGAGCTCAATGCGCTACAAAAAAAAACACACCTGCAAATTAAAAAAAACAACTTCATCAATTTGACAACTCAAGTGCTGCAAATGCTCACAACACAACCAAATAAATAAACGCACTGCAAATTCTCACAACACAGACAAATAAACGTGCTGCAAATACTCACAACACAACCAAATAAATAAACGTGCTGCAAAAACAGAAACATGCTGCAAATACTCACAACACGAAAAGAGAAAAGTGCTGCAAATACTCACAACACAACCAAATAAATAAATGTGCTGCAAAAACAGAAACGCGCTGCAAATACTCACAACACAAACAAAGAAACGTGCTGCAAAAACAGAAACGTGCTGCAAATACTCACAACACAAACAAAGAAACGTGCTGCAAAAACAGAAACGCGCTGCAAATACTCACAACACAAAGAAACGTGCTGCAAATACTCACAACACAAACAAATAAAGAAACGTGCTGCAAAAACAGAAACGTGCTGCAAATACTCACAACACAAAAAAAAAGAAAAGTGCTGCAAATACTCACAACACAAACAAATAAAGAAATGCGCTGCAAATAGAAACAAAAAACACCTGCAAATTAAGAAAACAACTTCATCAATTTGACAACACACTCGCTGCAAATGCTCACAACGCAACCAAATAAAGAAATGCGCTGCAAAATAAAATTCTTTATTTATTTGTGTTGTGCGCATTTGGAGCACATGTGCTGTCAAACTGATGAAGATGTTTTCTTGATTTGCTGGTGCTTTTTCTATTTGCATATGTTTTCTGAAGTTGCAGCGCGTTGAGGTCTCTTGGCCACCGTACATATCAGTTTCAGCTTCTGTTCCACCTTTACAGTGTTGATGTTGGTAAAATTTAATGGGTAACAGTATTTAGTATTTTGATTGATTGAAGTATGGTCACATAAAAGACATTACAGGTGATTTGTAATGAAGTAATTATAAAAATTGCAATCAATTCCAGTGGGCAAATACTGTGTATTTTTGTTTGTTTTTGTGTTTGTTTTTTTTTGGAAAAGTTCATTTCTGACCCAGCTCACTAGTACAGTGGTTCCCTAAGAACTAGTTAAATACTGTTAAATGAAACCTACCATGTGACTGAAAATACACTGCCAACTCAATTACAACTCCACCCTGCTGTTTATATCCTGTTTTTTTTTTTTTTTTATTAATTTCCTTTTTTAATTTCTGCCTTGGCAACTTCTGTGAAGAAGAGCCAACAATGGATTTCAGTTCAGAAAAACCACACAATTATTCTTTACTCAGCGCCACTGAAGAAAAACCCAGTAACTCTCTCATACTCTGTAAACCCACTGAATAGAAAAATGGGTTTCAAATTGCCAAAACACAGTAACAATGTCTCAGTAAGAGACAGATGCGGATGAAAGACTTATTATAAATTCCGGACATGCGCTTAAAGTAATACACCTTCCACATGCCTGGAGCAAGTGGATCCATTTAGAAAAGTAACAGTAGGGAAGCACAGCAGTTTCTTCTGGTTACTGAAACTGTGTGTGTGTGTGTGTGTGTGATACACAGAGCAGAGAGAGGCTTTAGAAGGACTTTCAGGGTTGAGGGAATCGGTTTTCTGTGGATTAGATGTTGACATGCACCGTTGCTCTGGATTATTTCTGGTTTCTCAGGAGCACAACTACTAATGACATTAGCAACATCATACCACCCACCGTCCCTCATGGATAAAGACGCACACCTCTCTGAGTGTTATTGTGCTGTATGCTTCACCTGCTTAGAAAAACAAGCCGTGTAACCTCAGGACGACAACGCTCCAGGGAAAGACCTCACCACACCTTGCGTGACTATGGTTCTGAATCAGCCTCGGTTGATCGGCACTCGCTCTTTGATATCTCATCACAACACACTAAATCAAATCAGTGATCCTGTGGTGTCCCATGGTGATTAAAACAGCAATATACAGTATGATCATAGCTCAACCTACAGGTTCTTCAGAAAATAAGTCTTCAAAAGCAGGTGTGGTTCACAGATACATTCCATAGACACAACACACCCAGAGTTTGTGTGATTTTATGTTTCTATCAAAAGCAACAGTTAGCAAGTAGGTACAGTTAGGGAGTAAATAGGTAAAAGTAGCAACACTACCATCTTAACTACACTTGACAGTTTTTAAACTTTTGTAACTTGTGCAGCAAAACAACTAGCAATTTTACATGGCTATATGTGCTGTTATTGCTGAACAGTGCTGTTAAATGTAGCACCGGGAAATCTGATTCATTCAAGTAAACCAGTTCTGTAAAACAAAACAAAACAAAATCAAAGCAAAGCAAAACTAAACAAAACAAAACAAAAAACAAAACACAGATTCAAATCCGCATGCTGTGTGTAGGTCTTCGTTTAAATAGCATTAAATGCTGCTCATTAATGTTTATGTTTTTCCCCTAATCAAACTAATTACAGAATTACAGTTAGTATCTGTGAATGTCTTAAAACATCTGTGAAAATTGCTGTGATGCTGTCACTCATTTAAAATCCTCATTATTTGTGCCAGAAAAATATGGCTTGAATAAAATTAAGGTATTCAATGAAAGCATTGAAAATAATGTAATAATTTTTTTGTTAATAAATTAATAATATTCAAAATAAATTAATAATAAAAATATGTACAGTAAATTATTTTATTAATAATATTTTTTACTGCTTTATTAGCTCATTTTAATTTTATTATATTATTTTATACATTTAATACATCATTATTAATAATAAATGAAATATTTTTTATTAATAACATAATATTAATAATACAATATAATAATCATATTTTAACCCTCTGAGGTCTGAGGGGGTTTTAGGGCCCTGGAGTAGTTTTGACATGCCCTGACATTTGTGCTTTTTCAGTATCTTAAAAACATATTAATAACTTAAGTTTGATTGAAGTAGGCCTTTTGTAAATAATAAATATGAATAAGTATGTAGTTAGTCAATTTTTGCTAGCTACTATTTCAATCTCTTTTTTTTCTTATTTTGAATTAAGAGCAACTGAGATATTGACAAGAACATGAAGCTTGTGTTGACTTTTTCTGTAATATGCTAAACTGACACTTTTATGCATGTGGGAAAATGTCATCTGTTTTACAAGAAGTCAAGTTGAGTTGAATTTGGGCAAATCCAGAAATTCAATAAAAGATTCTCCTTATTCTCTCTTTACATTAACAAAAGTTTGTGCTCATCTCTCTGTCTCTCTCTCTCTCTCTGTGTGTGTGTGTGCGTGCATTTGAGCTGTCATACCAAATGAAACAATTAAACGGTCTGTTTTGCGGGTTTAATGAGTTTGTTTACACTCATCTCTGAGCAGAGTATCAGAGCCAAAGGCTACACCAAGAACATTTAACAAATATTGTCTCTTGTGACATAAAACACACACACAACCTCCATTCCTCCAGCTCTCATCCATCTCAATTTTCCGCTCCCTTTTTCCTCTCCCCGTATTAGGTGTTTGCAAACCCTCAGGATAATGCAATGTCAAGTTACATTCAGCATTAAATGAGCTAAACAAATAAATAAATAATTTCAAAGACACAAAAGTTAAGCACACTGACAGGAAATTAATGATATTTCCGTCTCTCCTTTCACCCAATTTCTTTTTCTTGAGACGTGAGCGGAGTATGAATCATGTTTAAAGACAGAAGATTGATGAAAAAAATCTGTCTTTATTTTAGAGAAGCAGAATCAAAAAACCTGACTTCTCTCCACAAGAAGCCCTTCCTTCAGGACACCTGAGAGGGAACACCCAACAGGAAGCTGAAGAGTTCTCATAAGCCCTCTTCTAAGCTATTGAAGACACCTAATTACTCACTTTACTTGATTACACACAATCACTATCACAAGCAGAATTAACAGCTTGTCTAAACACAGAAGAGACCGAGACT
>JAFVLL020036143.1:0-21612 GCA_021397915.2 Tor tambroides | reverse complement strand
TATTAACATCAAACAATTGGTCTTTTGTGTCCTGATGGCTTTGAGAGACAGTTGCTCAGTGGATATGCCAGCAGTAATTACTGCATCTTCACACAGCTTCACTGGCCATTGTGGAGTAATGAGCTTTAGCTTCTTTTCACACATAATGAGTGGATGATGAGAATTCACCCAATTTAACGTGATGGCCAATAGTCTGCCTGCTTACATCTGCGCTGATGGAGCTGTCAGAAACAAAGCCTTAGTGTACTAGCAGCAGATCGGGCCCAAGCTTTCCGCTCGACTGAGCCGTCAAGTCCTTCTCTGAGGAGATCATATTGCTGAAACTGGCTGTAATGTTTTAGTGTTAAAACTTTTATGGCGTTATAATATTAAACAATGCAAACGGGCCCAATGCAGAACCTGGGTGGTGCTTTTAGGACATATGCAAATGTTGTTGTTTGATGTTGCCGCTTTCCCTTTTTTTTTGGCTAATTTTGTGCTCTTTTTAATAGTTAAAGAAGTTCTCAGCAGTGCTGGGTAGTAAATGATTACAACTAATCTGGAATATGTAATCAGATTTCAAACATGTAGTTGTAATTATATTACATTTTAAAATGCTTATAATAAGATTGCAGTTATAGTCTTATAAGATATATTTAATACTTGCAGCCATGCAAACTTTGGAAAAAATGCACAAAAATTGCTTTTTCCGCTTTTGTGAGCTGTCACCATTGGCATATAATGCAACCAGGATTGCTGAAGCCAACAGATTAATAGACCTAGCAATCTCTGTATAAAAATAACATGATGAAGTCATTTACAAAGTCTGTTATTTGCCTCAAAATCTCAGGTGAATACTATAATTTTGACCCCCCTCAACAAAATAGTGGATTGCTAGGTAAATATACATCCATGGCATCTAATATTTTGGTTTTCGTCATTATTTATGTTTACAAAATCAAACATTTTAGCCAGGGAATTTTCTGAAATATTGTTGATTTGACACAGAATGACCCAATATATAGGTCACTCAAATTATGCCAAATCTGAGCACACTTTGAGACATGATTGAGATCTCTAGAGGTCTTTTACTCGGGAGAAACATTGGAATAGCAGGAGAAATTTTTATTTTAGGAGAATCGACAAAGATAAAAAGGTCTCACTTTTGGTTTTTCTTTCCCGCAGCTTATGATTATGAAATATAAATGAGTCATGAAAGCTTTGAGTGGTTGCTGAGGCAATATACACCCCCGTTCAAAAGTTTGAGGTCGGTAGTGTTTTTGAAAGAAGTCTCTTCTGCTCACCAAACCTGCATTTATGATCAAAAATGTGAAATATTATTACAACTTAAAATAGCTGTTTTCTATGTGAATCTATGTTAAACTGTAATTTATGTCTGTGATGCGCAGCTGTATTTTCAGCATCATTACTCCAGTCTTCAGTGTCACATGATCCTTCAGAAATCATTCTAATATGCTGATTTGCAGCTCAAGAAACATTTCTGATTATTATCAACGTTGAAAACTGTTGTGCTGATGAATATTTTTGTGGAAACTGATGCATTTGATTTTTCAGGATTCACAGATGAATAGAAAGTTCAAAAGAACAGCATTTATTTTAAATATTTTTCTTTTATGCCAAAAATCATTAGGATATTAAGTAAAGATCATGTTCCATGAAGATATTTTGTAAATTACTACTGTAAATACATCAACTTAATTTTTGATTAGCAATATGCATTGCTAAGAACTTCATTTGGACAACTTTAAAGGCGATTTTTTTTTTCAATATTTTGATTTTTCTTTTGCACCCTCAGATTCCAGATTTTCAAATAGTTGTATCTCGGCCAAATATTGTCCTATCCTAACAAACCATAAATCTCAATTTCATAAAATTGACCCTTATGACTAGTTTTGTGGTCCGTGGTCAGAAATGGGGGGTGACAGTTAAGGGGGTTAAGTAAACTGAGCAAACAACTAAAATCTTTTTTTTTTTTTTTTTTTTTTTTTAAATCTAGTACCTTGTATGCCTTAAAATTATTAAGTAAATTATAATTAAAAAAAAATAAGTTAAGTGAATTGTCAAGTTCACTTAACTTTTTTTAAAAAAAAAATAATTATTTACTTAATAATTTTAAGGCAACGGGTTTCCTCAATTTTTTTTTAAGTTAAGTCAACTTATCACTTTAATGGAAGCTCAATGAAAGGTACAGAAAAAATATGAAAAATGACACAATTATAGTGGTTGTAATGAAGAGTAACATGACCAACTTTGGGGTCTCTAGGACCTACTTTATAGTGCCACCACCAGTTCAAAAATTCAATTTTCCAATGGTTATAACTTTTGAAGCCTTTATTCTAGAAATTCAGCTTTTAGTACACCCGATTACTCTCCTCAAGATGATCAAATTCAATATTACATGCCATTTTAAAATGTACTGTATTCCATTTTTCACACTTCAAATTTGATCCAATCTGAGCCACGAACAGAATTTTGATATTACTTTTTGTTCAAATGAGTAATGGGGGGGGGGGGGGGGGGGTCAAAAACTTTTGAAATGTTTGTCAGAAAATCATGATCTTTGGTGGGGTTCATTGACAGCATATCCCGGAGGTACCTGAGACGTTTACAGACAGTGGCATCTACCATTCCGAAGATATAAGGCTTTAACAAAAATGCTTATAACTTTTGAAAACTTTGTAAAAAAAATTGATTAATTGCTGATTCCGATGATATCTCACATGTCATTTTCCAATATTTTGCTGGTCCACTACTTTTAGGTATACAGAATTTTTTTTCCCGCTACTTCTCCTACAAATCCTTAACATTTTTTGTCTAAAATCAGTTCCTGTTTGGTGCAGCTTCAGATAGTTCTGAGCATAAAATAACAGTCCTGCTTTGCATTTCTATACAAAACCTTATGCATTTTTGTGCCTTTGAGATGCACATTGCAGTCCCTTGGATTGTTTCCTGTGACATGCTTGCTGTGCTTACAGTAATTTCCATGCTTGCTGTATTTGTTGTGTTTGCTGTGCTTTCGGTGCATGGCCCTGAATTGCTTTTTGCAGCTGTATTCTGCTATTATTACCATAACTTTTACAATATTTAATTTAACAGATAATACAGTTTTATGCATTGGTATGCAGAATATAATCTCTTTTCCTAAACCATATAACCGCATTAACTGTTCCGAGATACAACAACAACAGCCTTAGCCTCTGTAAATGGTACGGTGGGCAGTGGTCATTCTTTATTTATTCTTGGAGTGTCCATACCTATGTCCAAGCGGTGGGCCACTGTCCTGCAGAGTTTAGTTTTAGAAAAGCCAAGAGTAGTATAAAATGCCTGAATGGAATAGATAACATTACCCTGTGCGTCACAAGTGGAATATCCAAATATCCAAATAGGAAAAAACATTTCACAGGTTGTTTCAATTGATTACATTTTGTTGAAAGATTATGAAAACATTTTGAATCCACAATAACACATGAACCCAAATTAAATACTATCATTTTTAATTTCATGATGATTTTAATGGGTTAAAATATTGATAATGTCTGGGCTTCTGTGAGGAGCTCTCGAAGTTTGTTGGGTTTCACTCACTCATGGTGTGTCTTCTGAAGACATGCAACTGCCCCGGGGTGAATAGAGAGAGAATGACAGAAATGGAAGGAGGTAAAATAGAGGCAGGGAGAAAGAAGGAGTTAATGCATGGAGTGTACTCAGCTAGTAAACTTGATGCTGATGGTTCCCTAGGCTTTAATAACACACACACAAACCAAGCACACATACATTTTCCCCTAGTGCACCTTGTCCTCATGAAAGTCTTCATCAGGGACATTATTTTTATGGTCTCTGAATGGACATCGTGTAGTGAAGTAATCAGACTCAATAAGATGACCAGCCCCCAAGCTAAGGCACAGATAGAAAGAAAGAGAAAAGGAGAGAGAGAGAACGAGAGAAGAGAAGGGATGGGAAGGCAGAGAGAGAAAGAAGACTGAAGGGAGGGAAGCAAATCTGTGAGGTGAGGATTCTGCCTTACATCACTGAGCATGTCTTTGTGAGGATACGATTGCTACTGTTCTAACTCGTTTTTTAAAGGTCTATTTTGTGTTGTTTCAAGCAGAACAGTGCTGCACAACTGCTTGTCTGTCCTCAATGAGTGTACACTGAAATAACAACAGGTTTTTTCAAGGTAAGACCACTTTAACAAACTCCAAAATGTAATGTTTCTTTTATTTTAGTTTTTATGCTAATTGCAGTTTATTCACCAGATTTGTGTTTTTTTAAATATTTATTTATTTTAAAAATGATACTTTTTTTTTAGTCTAGGGTGTTGATGTCATCTTAACCCTGTGTGTGTGTGTGTGTGTGTGTGTGTGTGTGTGTGTCAGAAGCAGAACAGAACAGAGAGTCTGCCACACACACACACACACACACACACGCACATGCACACACAGTTGTTTTTCTTTCACGTTGGGGACTTTCCATCGGCTTTTGTTGTTTTTAATACTGAGCTAATGATATGTCATATCCCCTAACCCTACACATAACCTTTTTCAGTTTCATTAAGATGTTATTTTGCCTGTTATTTAGCTGTTTTCCATCTTGGGGACCATTAGCCAGTCACCACAATGTAGGTGATTTCAAGTTTTACTATCCTTTTAGCAACAATTGGCCCCTACATTTTAGCTAGACCCAGACACACCACAGCTGCACCCCACTTCCCACAGAGTTCATCATTCAAATTAGCCAAATTAATCATGATATTATGTAAATTAGCTTGTTAAAATGTACTAGGTGTCATTCTTTCTCAAGTATGAAATGTATGTAAAGTATGTGAGATGCTATACAATGTTAAACTGTCAGTCTAACCTTGGCTAATATGTAGTTAAGTGGTCAAAATTTATTTATTAGAAGCTATGCACAGAAGTGTTTTGGTGCTGTTGTTATATCAGACACTTCTGCATGCATACACCAGAGAGAGTCTGTCGGTTGTACTAGAAGGTCTAGTAATGACATTTTAATTAAACATTATGAGGTCCAAAAAAAGTATGTGTATGTGTATAGTGCTGTCCCACAGTTCTACGATTGATTTAAAATATCAAATGGAAACTCTAAACCTACAGTTATAAACTTTGTCAAATTTGGGGTAAATTTCTCATAGTGACTCATAAAACTGATTTCCTGTGATGTATTAGACTGAGAGGATGGTCCTTCTTGCTCTTCCCATTTTAATAGATACTTTCACAACATGTTCAAAACTGATCTGAGATGAATCATTAGATTTAGTTGGCTTGGTTTATGGAACATAATTGTCTTGACTCATCTGCCAGTTAATTGTTCACAACAGACATGTAAAGTACAGACTATTTTAAACAACATGAATGATTCAGTGTAATCGAAAGGTGAGGTCAGGCAACTTAAATGAGTCAAGCTAATCATTTTCCGTTACTAATTTGAATAAACTCAAACCGGGTTGTTGCAATCGTTCTCCAGAACACTCTGCACAGGCACAAAGTTTACCTTGCGCTGTTTTGAAAGATGAAAAATCACATTTTGAGACAGGGGTCCCTGTAATCTAAACCCACCCTGGAGGGACACCGCCCGTCACATTCATTCCTTCATCTGTCAGGCTCCTGGTACCGGCTTGTTGCCATGGTAATACCGTCTGGTGATGCAGTCGGAAGAGCTGTAGAGTCCTAATTGGCCTCAGTCCTGGGTGAGATTTTGAATAGCTGCTTCCGTGCCATGCTCTTGTTTAGAATAACTATTGGATACTGATTAAGGATTCTGTTTTAAGGACATATACTCCATGCTGATGGTTTGATGAGTCACCATCTGCTGTCTTCTAGGTGCTGCACCAATCTCATATTTGAGGTCAGACACGCCTCAGTTTCTGGTCTTCTTCCAGTTGATGTGACATTTCAAGTATCCTGCAAGCAGGGTTGCCAGGTTTTCACAACAAAACCAGCCCAATTGCTACTCAAAACGAGCAGAATCACGTTTCGAGGGGGGTCCACAGGAAAAAAAACTTGTTCCGTGGGGAAAAATACACATTTTTTTAGAGGGGTACCCCTGGTAAAATTCACATTCCAGTCGCTAAATATTACGTTATTGGGGCGCTTCAAACTGCAGACATGAAAAACAACCCAACAGTGTTAAGTAATCCCAATTCCACAGGAAAACTGCGTACTTGGCCTACAGGGTGACAATTTCTCTATAGTTCCTCTAAAACTGTTTTTGTCTAACAACTACAACAATAAGAAGAACTGACAGTAAAGAAAAAGATAATTAATTAATATAATTTACATGTATAATATTAATTAATAATTTACCAAATAAATAACTATTAAGTAGTTAATAAGTAATTATTGACACTTACATGCTGACCTCATAAAATTAATGAGAACTTTCAATATTTGTACTTATTGTATTCTTGTACTATTTTTGTACTATATTTTATCATACTGCATGAACATTGAATTTAATTAGATTAGTCACTGCAGACTGCTAGGTCCTTTAAATGTAATATGCTACTGTAACAATCAAGTCATTTACTACATGGCTGAAGCTGACTGGTCGCTGCTGATTCTGCAGCCAATTGCACAACTTTCTCTGAAAGCCTCCACCTCCCCCAGCTCCACCTGTCTGGAACTGCTATGGGATTTATGTATGACTATTTATGCAGCAGCAGTATATCTTACATGCTCACACATCTCTGTCTCTGTTACCATTTCCAAGTCCATACTTGTAGCAGTGTTTGTAGCAGATCTAGTCGACCAAAACCAATTACATTAACATTGTTGTATCTATTAATATGCTAAAACTATTCTGTAAATTGTCATGACTGAAGTTAATCCTAACTTAATGTCTTTGTTTCTTTTTTTATTTTATTTTTATTTTTATGTACATACTGTACTTCAAGAGGAATTGTACTATGGAATTGTGCTGTTTTATAAACTGCTTGCCTTGGATTCATCATATTATTTTGTACCTCCACTGCTTTGATTCAAAGCTCTGTCTATGCATTGGTCAATATATGAGCTACCATGTGTTTGCAGCTGAAGAGATTTGAAAGGTGTTGATGAGTCATATCAGTGAAAGGAAAGACTAAGCACAGAGCAAATAGATGCAGTCAGCCTAGGCTTAGTTTGCCAAAGCCTGAGATTATTAAAGGCATTTATGCAGTCAAGGTTCTGAGCCATCAATGACAATGGAGTTTCAAATCATCTCACATAAACAGAATGAGCCTAGAGATGATTTATTTGAAGCTGAGAAAGCATTCATAAATGCATTTAGCAAACATCAATATTTCTACACAAGCAGTTTCAGATATTATGTGTGCAGAAAGAAAAATACGTAAGCCAGTCACAAGCTTATTTCTGCTTCAAAAGCTTGATTTTTTTGGTAAAGTGAGTCCTTTGTTCAGAGATCTAGTGAGCATTCACTTCACTGTTCTGCTCCAAATTTTGGATCGTATAGCACAAATCATATGGTTTCTTAAAAACTTTACTAGAATAATAAAATGAGTGATGTTTAACATTTAGTGAATAACCTGTAATAATACCGAAGAGCATCTGGGTCACAAAGATGAATAAATACATAAGAATAAATACATAAATAAATAAAAAATTGATGTAGGCACCATTCAAACATCTAAAACAACATGACAACGCTTTTAGAAAATGTAAAATATTGTTGGTTTGGGATATTCAAATTCATGTTTCTTTTGACGTGTGCTTTTAAGGGTGCCTTTTTACCTCACAAATGTCTCATTCTCAGCTACGCCTACAATACCTTGTCATGGGATTCCCGCCAGAAGCAATTTGGAATCGGTTTGTTCGGTGACAAATATTCCACAGAGACTTGGTACAAAAAGTTGTGAAAATGAGCCAGGCTTCTAAAGAAGACCCATAATCTCTGTGGACCAATTACAGTTATCATCCTATCAAACAAAAGAGTGACATTCAGAGATGAAGACTGTTCTTTGTGAAGTATTATCATGGCTAATGTTGTTGTTCTCTATATCTCTTTCATTTTTTCAGATAACCAATAGCGTTGACTACATTATCTAGAAACACAGCTGATTTCCCTCCTAAAGTCGAGACATGGAAAGGACAGAGAACAAAGTGAGTGGAGACTGAACCAAATGCTGAGAGCATCACAGAATACAGAGGAAGCTGTCCTAATAGAAAACACAGATGTTCCATTTGTGCAAGCAGAAGATTTTCTGGCCTTAACCCATTTTATTTTCATTCCCCCAAGGTGTCCACCATCTCCCCGCAAAAACAGACAGTAAAAAATAGATCCAAGTCCACAGAGGAGGTACAGCAAGCCAAAAAGGTAATGGCTCTACAGAATGCTAATGTCACACACATTTCAATTTAAGTGAACCTCATCTTTAATGTGACTTTTGTGCATATAGATGACAGTGTGGCATTGGTGCATCAAATGAGATGATGATTAAATGGGCAGGGGACTGCATGTCAATTTTCAGCTTCTAATTTTAAAGTACTTTACTAACCTCGCTGTTTTACACACAGTACTGCCCACAATAAAAACTGTGTAATGTACAAGCAGTTTGTCACTCTACTAAAGATTTCAGCAGCTGTCCAGCACCATCTAGTGATGTGGTCGAATAATCCCTGAATGTGTGTGTGTGTGTATTCACTCAGGGACAAAGTATCTCTACCTTTCTTTGAATGTATAGTGACTTAGGAATTTGTAAAAATGATTTCTATTGATAAAAAAAATATAACAACAACAACAACAACAACAATAATAATAATAATAATAATAATAATAATAATAATAATAATAAAGATAATAATAATAATAAATATTACTACTACTAGTAGTACAATTTTTTATTTTTTATTTATTTATTTATTTATTTTTTTGTAATAGACAAAATATCTCAAATACTAATCAAAATATCAAAATATGCTTTCCCCTCTTCCATCCAATGAATGAATGACTGAATAAATAAATAAATAAATAAATAATAAACATATTATTTTTAAAAACATGAATGTTGTTTTTAATAATAATAATAATAATAATAATAATAATAATAAATATTACTACTACTACTAGTACAAGTATTAATTAATTAATTAATTAATTAATTTTCTTTTTTGTAATAGACAAAATATCTACCTATCTTTGAGTGCATAGTGACATCCTATTTTGTAAAAATCATTCATAAATAATGTTTCCCCTCTTCCATCCAATAAATAAATAAATAAATAAATAATAAAAACATGACTGTTATTTTTAATAATAATAATAATAATAATAATAATAATAATATTTTTTTTTTTTAAGTTTTCTTTTTGTGTAGGTCTGTTGTCTTTATAATTAATTTTATGTAAAGTAATTGAAGTCTGTCATTGAGCAAAATTGTACCTTTAACTTGTCACGGGGTCAACTGACAAGAGCGGATGAAAACTTGATTAATGCAAATCATATCTTAAATAGTAATCTCTATGTGCTAATATGCACCCTCTAGAGGTAGATAAGGTGTAAAGATGTACTGCACCTTTGAGAGTTCTTCCTCAATCGCAAGCAAAAAAGTCATATTTTTGCACATTTTTGGAGAGTGCATGTCCTCATTTAGGTAGCTGAGTAAACATGCATGTGTTCAGAAATCCTCTTACTGCTTTCTAAAGTCTTTCATTTTTGCCCTCCTGCCACAGGCCTTTCATACACCACAAAAATCTCTTCCGGCTAAACCAGAAACCGAACAACTAGAGGTAAACATGAAATGACGGATTATGGGCCGCTTTAGAGCTTGACTTTGAAAAAATTAGATCAAAGATTAGACCAAAGACCAGTCAGTGCTGCTTGTGCTGTCAGAACTGCTTTTTTTATGTGCTTCATGTTTGTGTTTGATGTCCTCAATTACATTGTGTCTAATGTGTTGTATATTTTATAGGAGACCTCAGAACTGAGTGCCTCATCGGAGTTCAAATGATTGCTGGATTCAAACTTCGGGGCGTTGAGATTTAGACAGATCAACTGGAATTATGGGTAATAACAAGAGGATGATTCAGTGTCTCCTTTCATAAAATTGTGACTCAGTTTTACTTAGTTTAGTTAGCATAGAAGAAAACAATAATTATGTGTAGCTTCTTGAATTTGTCTGATAATGTTTGTGAAATAAATGCACAACTGGATATCACAGTGAATTGTGTATGTGATTCATATTAGCAGGTTCAGACAGTACACATACAGTTGTAGTGACTTGTAAATCACTAAATTCAATTAAAAAAATCACAGTTGCACTTTATTTTACCGTACGTAAAATGCACATACTTATCTAAGAAAGCACTGGGAAATATAAGGTAGCTACCCGGGTTAAGGGTTATTACGTAGTTATTACCTAGTTATTGTATTATTAAAAAAGTACATAGTATGTGGAACAGGACTGTAAAATAAAGTGCTATACCAAAACCAGAAACACGGTATCATAATATTCAAAAGTAACATTTATTGTACATTTTAAGTGCATTGAAAAATATCATTTTCTTAATCTTATTTTTTTTTCTTGTATTCAAATAAAAGTAATATAAAATATTTAGGTAACTAAATATCTAATGCGGTAAAGGTCCTTAAAACAATATCATTTTTTTACTTTAAATTTGTGTAATATAATATAGCTTCAGATAATATATAAACAATGTATTCAGTAATATAATATTAATATAATAATATATTCAATAATGTTTATATCTTAAATTAAGCATAAACCTCATTATTTTGTAACAGTTATAGGTAATACGAGATAAATATATAAACTTAATTTAAGATATATTCAGTGCAACGGCAGGTCTTAAAGGGATAGTTGACCCAAAAATGAAAATTCTATCATTAATTACTCCCCCTCATGCCATTCCAAACCTGTAAGACCTTCGTTCATCTTCAGAACACAAATTAAAATATTTTTGATGAATTCTGAGAGCTCTCTGACCCTCCCATAGACGGCAAGGGTCCTTACACGATCAAGGTCCAGAAACGTAGTAAGGACATGGTTAAAATAATCCATGTGACATCGGTGGTTCGTATACAATGTATGTACGTGGATGCGTTGTTTACATTGTTTATGCTTTGATCTGAACATAAACAACGTATCCGCGTACATACGTTGCATACGTTGTTTACGTATGTGATACTGTCCAAAATGGCACTATAGGGTGACGCAGAGGAGATGAATTGTTGAATAAAGTCGTTATTTTTGTTTTCTTTGCACACAAAAAAGTATTCTCGTAGCTTTGTAAAATTATGGTTGAACCACTGATGTCACATGGATTGTTTTAATGATGTCCTATACGTTTCTGGACCTTGATTGTGTAAGGACCCTTGCTGTCAATAGAGCTCTCGGAATTCATCAAAAATATCTTAATTTCGAATTAAGTTCGGAATATGCACAAAGGTCTTACAAGTTTAGAACGACATGAGGGTGAGTAATTAATGACAGAATTTTCATTTTTGGGTGAACTATCCCTTTAAGTAGTTTTTAAATTGATTACAGTGTAATACAGCTTCAGATAATATCCTGAATTTTGTTTATATCTTGAACTAAGCACAAACCTCACTAAATCTTATTTTTTAAGCGTGCTCAGACATATTTACTGGGAAAAAAGACAAAAACACTAATTAAGGACATTATTTTTTTGCAGTGTGAGAGGGAACATAACATAAATAATGATGCTGGGGATTTAATGAGTGAATTAAACCAATTACACTAAAGTCTGGATTTCTATTCTAAGCACCAAATATATTATCAGCTTTATATTTCCAAATTTATCCACTGCAGTCAAAACGCTACCAGCTCCTATCTGTTGCTAACAACCATGCCAGTGTCCTCTGACTGATAACAGACAGATGCTGGGTGTTCACATCATGAGCTTTCACCCACTCTAAATTATTTCTGCTTATCTGGCACTGAAAATTACTGTGGCCCAGATCATTAGTGCTGTTGCTCCATTGTCACATCACCACAGTCAGCTCACCGCAGGAGTACGGATTGAGGCTGAAGGCCGGCTTCCCTACAGATTCATCCCTGGAGCAGAGTGCAAGGTACAGGGTTAGAGAATTAGAGTTTCAGGAAACAATGTGCTCACAGTGACACTTTATGAGAAAATGAATCAATTCTGTCAGGATTTCATTTGATTGTTCATGGGTGTCCACGTTTGCCAGCTGGCCAAGACGTAAATTATAGGAATGTTTGGGGAGAATGCTATTTTTATTGAACTCACTACTGTTGCTACTTGATTGTTGCGAATGTCTGATTTGTTTCTGCGAAAGCGAATAATGGACAAAATAAAATTAAACCAACATGCATCGAGAGATTAAATGAGAATTATACAGTTAATTATTATGTACAAAAAAGCCAACAATTAAAGGGATAGTTCACCCAAAAACAAACTAACGCTTTAAGCCAAATAATCTCTTATTGTTCACATTGTCAGTTTAGTAAAATATTTTTAAACAAAGCAAGCAATTTATATATAATTTATATCTTCCTTTGATGTCATATGTGCAAGATAGCATTATGGGGGTCTTGTGAGGTCATTTAATTTTACAATTGACTACATCAGGGATTTTATCATTGTGGTGTTCATTGTGGAGGTTGAAAGAATGTTATTCATTCATGCATCTTACAGTTAGCAGTGAATTACTGATTAGCAGACTCTTAAAGGAATAGTTCACCCTGAGGCCATCCAAGATATAGATGAATTTGTTTGTTCATTGGAACCGATTTGGTTTAGTTAAGTTCAGCATTATATCACTTGCTTACCAATGGATCCTCTGCAGTGAATGGGTGCCGTCAGAATGAGAGTTCAAACAGCTGATAAATACATCACAATAATCGTCTAATCATCAAAATAGTACAAAAAGTTATTGCGTGTTTGTAATAAACTAATCCATCAAGACATTTTAAACTTCAAATCATTGCTTCCAGCTAAAATATGAGTCCAATATCCATATTTTCTCCAGTGACAAAGTCAAATATGCACAGATCATGCACTGTTTATGAGTGAAAACAGTCCAAAATAGATGTTGATATGATGTTTTGAATGTATTTTTAATTTTTTTTTTTGAGGATCCATTGGCAAGCAAATGATGTAATGCTTTATCTCTCCAAACCTGTTCAGAAGAAACATATTCATCTACATCAATACAAAACTTTTCACATTTTTCAGGTTTTCATTTTTGGGTCAACTATTACTTTACCTCTGCACTCTACCTTTTATAAATGTAAACATCAATAATTTATGCATACGTGCGTTTTGCACAAGTCATGCATTTTGCTATCTGCAGTCAGGCAATATAATTGAAAAGCAGAGCAGGTCTGTAAGTATACAAACCATTCATCAATGTCTTGAAAAAATCTCACCACTTGGTGTCCCACTGTCCATTCTCTGGCCCCTCAGAGCGACATGAACAACTATTGAGCTATGCACATCGAAATGCTCTGTCACAGCTAAAGCACTGGGAATAAAATCATTTGAGGTTGCGGGTAGCTTTAGTAAATAAACAACTTTTATTTCCTCATGTTTTTCCATTTACATTTTAACTATGCACTGCATAATGAGCGACTTTGTCCCCCAAACTGAGATGGCAGGTATAAACGATGGCTGATAAATGCATACACAGACAGCCAGATGAGCAGTGCATCATTATATGAAGAGGTACGTATTGATCATGCTGTTTTCTTATCATCTCATGTGTTGTGTTTAATTGCTTCACAATCAAGACTGTGATTATCAATAAATTCAAAAAGAGGATGGGGAAAGAAAAAGAAAGAGGAATGAAGCAACTCAGAACCGTTTCAGTCTATTGAGCTTTTAATGTTCAGGAACAGAATGAACTTTATAGATATTAATGTTCATTTTTTAAAGTCATGACGTTCTGGGTAAGACACAGATAACAGCTTTTTCATAAAGAGACATTGAATGAAACAATGGTGAAATGCCTCAGAATTGTAATAAAGCAAAACGAGACATTGAAAACTCATTTTCTTACAATGATGTTTAACCGCAGCAAGCATCAATGACGGTATTAATTATGCAGTATGCAAACTGAATCAAATGTGTTTCTCATTTCTGAGTCCTGGATAAGTGAAAATGGATCTCGCAAAGGGGGGTGAAATTAAAGATAATTCAAATTTTCACACAAATCACATTGTAATGACTCTGGAGCCAACTGCACGATTAAAGCACTTAATCAGCTCTGTTGAATCAAAAGAAAACAATTATTGGAAATAATTTGGATTTGAATTTGGGTTGTACATACACAGTGTGTGTGTGTGTATTGGCATTCACTATGTTATGTGGACCAAATGTCCCCATGTCAGATATTCTAAAAGAAGAAAATGATTTTTCTTGCAGTGATCCATGGCGAGATGCCCCATAACGTCATCTGAGCCACAGAAGGATTTTTTTTTTTTTTGTCTTACAACAAAGATCTCAGAACAGTCAATAAAATATTAGTTGAGTGTGTTCTTCTCTTCTATCATTTGATTGCCATAAAATTTGAATACATATAATACTACAGATACATTTCGCTATGAAAAAATTTGTATTCCTGAAAAATTCTTTAAAACAGACTTTTTAACCAGAATCATATAATGAGGACAATGGGAAAACACATCTTCATCCATATTTGCAAGATACCCCTTCTTCTTCTATTTCTGTACATGTTCATCTGTTCGTTGGACATCCTCAGCTCAGCCTTTCAGTTAGCTGGAGGTAAACTTTAACACCTTTTGTTCTATATTTTCCACTATTCTCTGATACAGTAACTATTGTAAATATCTTATTCCCAAAAGAAATGTGAAAAGCTGGTTACTTTGTGACCACTAACTACTAATCTCAATATCACATCCACAGTGTGCAAATAAAATCTGTGAGTGGACTGTGTTGTATCTTTGGACAGGTAAGGTTGCAGGGGACATATTTAAGGACAATGCTGTCCTTTCTAACCCTGTGGCGGGACTGGTGGTGGGAATACTGGTTACTGTCCTGGTCCAAAGTTCCAGCACTTCCACCTCCATTGTTGTCAGCTTGGTCTCCTCTGGATGTAAGTCAAACGCAGCCATTACAAACACAGTATTGCACTACCAAACTTAAAAACCTACATATATTACAATATTATAATTCTTAAACATTTTTACACAGCGCTCTGGAATAATTCTGATTGCTCATTAGTGCCATCTAGAGGGCTGATATTTTCTAATATTCAGTTTTTCTGTTCGATTATACGTATATCGTACTATAAAGTAGGCAAAAAGCATGTGGAATGAGTATGTTAAAATTCATATTATTCATAAAATAATAGCTGGAAAGTACACAGATGACCTACTACTTCCAATGAGATTCTGTAGTGCGCATCCAATACTATCCCATGAGGCCATGGGAGAGGAATTGGGAATGGCAGTAACAAACCTTGCCCCTATAAATTATGCCTACAATTTAACCCCACAATTTAAATATGTCTTTAGAACATATTTTGTTAGCTGAGTGACAAACGCTCTGCTCATCTCTACAAACTGCCTACTTCTAATGTCTCTTCTCTTGTAGCAAAGTGCATACAAAGGCAAATGGTGCTGTGTCTCACTTTTCAGATACTGTTAGTTCACTTTGTTGCTATGGCGTTTTTTATATTCTAATGTGCTATTTTTCTGAGTAGCCGTCTAATCCTTATTTCCAGAGAATGAATTTTGTGCACGATAGGAGCCCCTGTTCTGCCTAAGGACGATTGTTGTACTTAATGAAACGTGACTCACATCTATCGATCGGGTTTCTGTGTTCTGTGTTTCATGCAGTGTTGGATGTTGGATCCGCAATTCCTATCATCATGGGCTCAAACATCGGCACTTCTGTCACCAACACCATTGTGGCTCTGATGCAGGCAGGGGAGAGAGAGGAGTTCAAACGGTAGAGAGAGCATACAGTACCTCATGCTGTCAGCATTCAACCATCAATAAAAAGTTTGGAGTTCTTCAATGACACTTTCTGTGTGGGTCTGTTCCAGAGCCTTTGCGGGTGCCACAGTGCACGATTGCTTTAACTGGCTGTCAGTGTTGGTGTTGCTGCCGCTGGAAGCCATCACTGGCGTGATGAGACTCATGTCGGAGGCGGTGGTTGAAAGTTTGAACATCGTGACCGGAGAGGATGGTCCGGAGCTCCTGAAAGTCATCACAGAACCCCTCACCAAACGAATTATACAGGTGCAGTATTATTCTGTTATAAAATCTAATTGATGTTCCAGGATCATCAAGGGTGCCTTTCATTATTCTGTGAAAAACAGAAGTCGGTACATAGGCTGTCAATGAAAAGAGACAAAAGGTAGGCTACACAATAAAGCTATCATAAAAGTGGTCCACATGACTCATGCTCTATATAAAAGTTTTCTCAAGCTATACAATACTTTTTTATTGAATAATGATTTACATTTTGGTCTGTTTCTCATATAAAGCTGCTTCAGAAAATTAAAGGCCTGTTCATTCCAAACTATAATGACAACTATAATTATAAAGTTTTAATAATTGTGCCAGTTCTCTAACAATAGGGAAGTCCATGTCACAACTAGAAGAAAGATGTTGTTGCAATCAATTTCAGAATGATATTTTCCAGTTGTTGAATGATTAAAAAAAGCTTGAGCATTTAAAGTGTCAGATAATATAAACTGCAGAGTGCACTTATAATAAAAACATATTTTGGTGTGGATGCAGACATGCTATTGTTGTCTTTATAGTTATTCTTTGTGTGAACAGGCCTTAAAGGTACACTCACATTTACAGATGAAGCAAACTGAAATTTTGAAGGTGAAATCAAATCATTTTAATCTACACAATCTGAAAATTTTGTATCAAGGCAATTGTTTTCTGTGCATAGATTTTGCAGTGGGTTCAAACTGGTCAAATGGATTCACCTTGTTGACCAACAGAAAGCTGCTTGATTTCAAAGTGACTTCTGTGTGCTTGAATCATTACTACACTGTTGACAATAGACAAAGAAATTTGTTGCTTGTGAAATTTCACTAAAATGCGACCGCACCTTTAGAATGCAGCACACAAGTCTTACTTTTATTTTGCTTTTTGAGCTTTTTGGCACTTGATGTCCCTTTATAACCATCCACTTTTACTGTATGCAAAAAAAGTATGAATAAATAATAACAGATTTTTCATTTTGGATAATTTATTCCTTTAAGTACACAGCCAGTTGGGTGTCATTATAAATAAAAAGAAAACTGGTCATTAGTTTTCTTGTTAAATGCTGTGGAGCTTGTTAAAACTTGTGTAGCCTAATTAAATATCACACTGTTTGCCCTCCAGTACTCTCTTCTGTCTCTCATTAATCTGGATTTAGAGTTAAAAGACAATTTTATTTTTTTCCTTCCAGCTGGATAAGACCGTAATCGTAGGTATAGCAACAGGGCAAGAGGTTCTGCGCAATAAGAGCCTGATAAAAGTTTGGTGCCATACACGGATCACGGTGAGCGATGTCTCTGTTTGCTTACAGATGAAGATCTTTGATGTACTGACGTTATCTAAATTTATTATCCACAGATCCAAGAGAATGTCTCTTTCGTGCCTTCAGAAAACTCAACAGCGCAGACCACGTCACTACACATGAATGCTGAAAAATGTGAGTCGAAACTCTATCAAATTTCAAAGGAATAGAGAATGAAATGGACAAAGACACAGCAAAGGCCGTCCTTTGATTGATCGGCCTTTAGTCATTTCATGCATGTGTTTTTAAATAACAAAGAATTGTTCTCCATTCTATCTGGCTTCAAACTTGAGGATTTGTTAATACCGAGAAATGCTGTATTCAGACAATGCACCCTTTTTTCTGTGAAGAAAACTCATTTTTCAGTCCTTATGTAGACTGTTTGGCTGTTCTTCGTTTACTCAAAGCTCTGTCGAGGCTAATAACTATCATTTATTCTGTGTTAGTACATCCTGTGATAGAAACGGCCACTGAGTCATATGCTTGTTTAAAAGACTAACTACACATTCGACATCAACAACAGTAACAAACAGGCTGTATTAGGAAGCAAGATGTTTTTAAACTTTCAATGAGCTTTTGACTCATCCTTCCTTGTATAATGACTTGGAGGCAATAAGCTGCATATTTTTTTTATCATCTTTCACATACAAGAACCATCATATTAAAGTAAAAAAAGAAGTAATAATGCCATATTTATCAGGGGACAGTCAATGGCTAAAGCCCTTAATTATAACTGTGGGCCTCATTTTTAGAAGCCACTTTTCGTGATGCATAAATAATGGTCATTTATAAGAATCTTAAATCCTCTTTCTTCTAACACACCATAATCGGCAGCTGATGGGCTAATCACTGTTAATATGAACACATGCCTGTCAACGTGTGAGTGACGGGCGCATTTCCACAGGAGATTGGAGATGTAAATGCATGTGTGTGTTGGAGCAGGTACGCATCTATTTGTGGATACGGGATTGTCTGATCTGGCTGTGGGGTTGATTCTGCTGGCTTCCTCACTGCTGGTGCTTTGCACCTGCCTCCTGCTGCTGGTTAAGCTTCTCAACTCCCTTCTCCAGGGACAAGTGGCCATAGCCATCCAGAAAATCATCAACACAGGTGGGAACTACCTTTTAGTTAATGCGACTGTGAGGAGCCATGTCAAATGCTGTGAGAAGATTCTTCATATTTCCCAATTATTTTTCTCTTGACCAGAGATACAGTATATCACATTTCAATACATGATTATGCTTTTATTAATTTTGATAGTCTAATCAGAACATCAGCAGTTATTATGCAGATTTATTCTGAACAGTTAATTTATCAATTATTGTGGCATTTCTTTTAATATAGATTATAATCCATTGATTTATTTGCCAACTATATTAAACTGACTCAAGGCGAGACACTGCAGGTGAATAGTGTAAAAAAAACTTAATAGTTATCGCCTTACTTACCCAGCTGATTCGTTACAGTGATAATTGCAAACATTTTTTGTATTACAAGTTTTCTAAAATGTTAGGTTTAAATATGCAAATGAGGCATTATTTAATGAAATATGCATTGATTTGCATAAATTTCTAGTACAAAAATCTGAAAACAGGATGAAGTCAGTTTCAAAATTCTTGCTTATTTATTTATTTATTTATTGACATATTAGAGTCAAATGTTTTTACCGAGGAAATGTTGGGTATCTCATTTTTGTCACTCCATAATCCAGAAAACACTTAAAACAGACATAAAACAGTATATTTTCACAATTTTTGGTGAATAAAATGATATATATAATCAACCAAATTATTTAGCCTATGAACAAATCCCTCTGTAAAAACCTTCAGGATATATATATAGGAATAAAAATGTAAGGTTTGGTGTGCGTACGTGCTACTGAAGTGCAGATTTATGGCTCAGGAGAAAAAACTCATTTTGAGAAAATGGCCTTTAAAAATATGTATTGTAATTGAAATCTATTGACACAAATAGATAAAGTGCTATTAAAGAAACACTTAACAGTGTCTTTTAGAAGTTTTCTCTCCACTAGTCTGAAAAAACTCTTCATGAAAAAACAAAAATCCCAAAATCTCAAACTTGACGGTTTATGTTTTTGCCTTCAGTGTCTCCCCTTAAAAAAATCAAATTGAATCTCAAATAACTTAAAAATTATGTTGAAATAGGTTAAATTGCTTTGATTAATACAAAGTAATGGAAAAACGTATGCTGTCATGGCAGTGCATATACTGCAGTTTTTATCAGTACATATGTTGCCACGGATTTTATGTATATTTGTCTGGGAATCTTCTATCATTATTCATTGTCAAATTGCATAAATAAATGACATCTTTTCTTATTTTTATGAATGGTTCAAAAATTATATGATTGCATTGTATGATTATTTATATTATTATGCTTATTAGATAGCATATTGGCTATCTTTAACCCTACCCATACCTAAACTAAACAATTACCTTACTAACTTATTAAGCAGCAAAGTAGGAGTTTTTTGAGGCAAAAGTCATAGTTAATAGTTAGTTAATAGTGAGAACTGGTCTCCAAACAAAATTTTGGCCAAATGTGTTATAATTTATCAGTAAAAATGCACTGCTCATAAACAGGCATCTTACTAGCAAAAACATCACTGATAGTCTTATGGGTTTTTGCAGGAGCTTATAGGTTCCAGTAAGCACTTTGTCAGTTTCTAAGTGTGCTGCCCTTTTGGAAAGCATGCTAAGAATTTCATCCAGTGTTACAGTCCGAGAATCCCCAAAGGGAGCCTCAAGTATCTTTTACAGAATTTTCAAGAGATGTAAAAAAAAAAAACACTTTCCTGCAGACTTTCCTTTCCCATTCGGCTGGTTGACTGGCTACCTGGCCATTCTGGTTGGTGCTGGCATGACCTTTGTTGTTCAGAGCAGTTCGGTGTTCACTTCTGCCATCACTCCTTTGATAGGTGAGTCCTTTCTCTTAGATGAACAGGTTGAACATAAGAGCAAGAATGTCAGTAAAGTGTCTGAATTTCTGCTGTATAATTTAGCTGTGCTCCCAGCTGACCTGAGAAATTCATTACACCCAAGAGCACCTCTGAGTAATGCACTAATATTTGCATTTAGACACCACTAAGCCTCAGCGGAGTTAATCTTTAGCCCTCACAGCCAACACTGTTGACTTCCACTCATTCGTATTCACTAGTCTATGAGCTTTGAGAATCAATGGTCTTTTCTGGCCTGTGAATAATGTGAAGGTTTTACTCAATACGGTAGCTCATGCACTCGATTTCCCAGGGAAATGACAGACATAAGTTGTTATGCATCAACAAATAAGAGCGAGAGAGAGGGAAATGAAATAGAGGAAGGGAAACCCGTGCCAAGAGAACAGAGATGTACACTTGATGCTCTCAACCCTTTCTAATCCACCTGCCCTTCTGACGGATAGACGAGTGATGGTCTAACATTGCTCCTGGATTTATTGTAATTAGCTACACAGTGATTAGTCTTTCTAGTGAGGCATGACAGCTAGATTATGGATCCACAGCATCCTAATTACACTGCCTGGGAGACCACTAATCCCAAAGAGTTTTAGAGCTGCCACGGAAGCCGTAATTTGTGCAGACTATATTTTTCAAACATTATTTCTTCCTCTCAAAGGCAAACACACAGGTAGACTTTTCAAACAGATGTAGGTCTTGTTGCAAATGGTGCACTTAAAGTGGATGCATGTGCAAACATCTGTTTTAAAAGACTTTAAAAGTTAATGACAAATAGCAGTGTCCATGAAACAAGTGTACTCTTTAAATATAAACATCTCAATCAATATTTAATATATATATATATATATATATATATATATATATATACAGTGCCCTCCAAAAGTATTGGAACAGTAAAGACAAAATTGCTCTGTTGGCTGTGGAGTCAAGACATTTACAAATATGATTAAAAGATGAATATGAGACAAAACTAGAGAATCTCACATTTTATTATTGGGTGATTCAACACAGATGTTTTACCAGCTAAGAAGTTCAGCAGTTTTAGAGTTTCATCCCCCTATCTGATGTGAGCATAAGTATTGGAACAGTTGCCTCACAGGTCTTTCTAAGTGATCAGCTGTGTCCTGTTGCATA
>JAFVLL020036140.1:20280-31811 GCA_021397915.2 Tor tambroides | reverse complement strand
ATATTCTATATAAATATATTTATTATATAAACATATCATATTTTTCTTAAATATATACATGCATGTGTTTGTATTTATATATACATAATAAATATGAACACTACACACTCATATATTATGTAAACAAAAACTTTTATTTTGGATGCAATTAATCACAATTAATCGTTTGACACCACTAATATATATATACATATATATATATATATATATATATATATATATAAACACTGTACATATACTTTGCGAATTACCCACTGGTCTGGAACCAAAAGTCTAAATAAGGTCTGAATACCATGACTGCTTAGAATCACAGCTGGTAGAGAGGAAGCATTACCTAGAAACCTTTTTCAGACAAAACAGAACTGTAACTTATAAGAGCACTAGAGAATTTCTGGGGAAAACAAATTTAGGATGTGCAATAGTTAAGAATTAGTAAAGAGAGAAGAAGTGATTGAGCAAGTTCCTTTCAGAAATAAAAAATGCAAAAGAGGTAAATGTTTCACAACATACATTAAATATATCTTATGCTGTAACAGAAACAGGAACCTCTAATGTTATGAGCACTTTCCTATAAAATAGAAATCTTACATTAAGGCTTTGCCACAGAGCTCATCTACCACCAAATCATCCATAAGAATGTATGCAGCAGCTTGAAAAAAGGATTCGAAGACAGACTAGTCATTCATTTTTCCTTTCACTTCAGAAATAATATATACCATGATGGCTTAGTAATAAGTTTAACTGTCAAAGTTAGTGTATTTCTTTCTTTATTTATTTTTGTAATTCTGATAAACTACTGTTAAAAAGTTTGTTTTTCAATGTTTGTTTTTTGAATCTCTTATGTTCATCAAGACTGCAGTAAAAAGATAACAGTGTGAAATATTATTACAACTTAAATGCGTTTTATTTGAATATATTGTAAAATGTAATTTATTCCTGTGATGGCAAAGCTGAACTTTCAATAGCCATTATTCAATTTATTCAGTGTCACGTGATCTTTGAGAAATCATTAATAACATGCTCATTTGCTGCTCAAGAAACATTTCTTATTATTATCAATATTGAAAATAGTTGTGTTTCTTCATATTTTTGTGGAAAATACCTTTTATTTTACATAATTCTCTGATAAATCGAAAGTTCAAAAGAACAGCATTTATTTGACAAATCTTTTGTAACAATGTATTTTTTACTGTCATTTATTGCTATTTTTAATCAAGTTCATGCAAACTGAAAATATGTAACTGTGGATCGTTCACACATTTACCTGGAACTTTATCTACAGAGGCGAAGGCTGGGCCACGTCTGGACTGGTCATAGAAGCGAAAAGGCAGAGATGAAGCAACAGATGGTTGGCTGAAGCCCAGCACCTCTGTGGAAGGCTGAACTGGAAGGTCCAATAGAGCTGCATTATGAATGTTTATGGAAAGAAGGGAAAAGAAATATGACATGAGAAAAAAGGAAAAAAAAAAAAAAAAAAAAAGAAAAAATTAAAAAAAAAAAAAAAAAAAAAGAAAAAAAAAAGTGTGATGGAAATAGGAATTTATTGTTCTCAAGCTACACATTAAAACTAAATTGTAACAGGATAAAAATCCAAGCTAAAGGGAAATTCCATTTCTCCTGAAATCAGTACAATTAAACTTATTGCACTTGGCATGCATTCATTTGAAATGTTATTCTGGCCAGTTAAAGTATAACTAAAGCCTAACTCAAATGACCCCATTCAACCCCCCCAATGTTGCTCAACAGCTGGGAGATCTGAGAAAGTATCATTTATAAACAGAAGATACAAGCTGCTGTAAAAACAGAGTTTATGGCTTTGGCTTCAAGCCATTTTACAACTGGTAAGCAGCCAAGACCTGACCTGCTATCCGCTGCATTTTCATCCGTCTGGCCTGGATGCGGCCCTTGGCTAGTCGCTGTTTGGCGATGATACAGCGAATATGGTCTGCAAAAATGAAGTTCGCCTGCAGGATGGGCACAGGCTTGGCGTGAGGGTTAGACGTGGGCTTGTGTATAATGATGTTCAGAGCCCTGCTGTCGTCTTCTACACCTGAAACCTGCATGTCCTGTGAACATAAGCATTAGATTAAAATGGAGCAATCCATACAGTATATTTAGGAACATTTGAAGACCGGTCTCCAAGATTTAAAGTGCATCAATTATTTAAAAAAATTTTTTTTTTTTTTTTGGTTTGCTTGTTTGTTTTCAGAATGTATTTATTTTTAAGAATTAAGTTTTTTTTTTCTTTGGGCTTTCCTATAACACTTCCAATGTCTTTTGGGAAATGTCTCCTGAGAAAACATTCCCCATAATAATAATTACTTCTGTCATCAAACAGCTGCACATAATGTCATAATTGTTGTGCTGACAAGTAGCTGAAAGGAATCACGTAAGACCAAGTCTGGCTAAAGAGAATGATTTGTAAAATGCCTAACTATGGTTAATTTTGTGCAATTTTGCTCATGATTCTTAAGTTGCCAGGACACTCACAGAGGGTTGCGAAGCAACACAAATAGTATTTACACTACGCATTAAGCCTTAATTTTGCGTTGTGTAACATGATTGGATGGAAAGAAAAAAAAGGCAGCAACTTGCATGCAAGTCACACAGCACATCCATATTTGTACACAATTTTAGTTATTTGTTTGCACTGCAGAGCAAGATACAATGTTTAATTGATCCCTCTTTTAAACTCAGACACTTTGTGAGAGACAATTTTTCCTTCATGTCTGCAACTCTAAACAGCCAAAAACAACCGAAACCAGATTTTTGGTATTGGTTTTCGAGAGAAGCCCTTAAATACCTTCCTTTGTTACATTAACTTTAAAATCTGACAGAGGATTTCTGAGTTGAACATCACAGTCCTGACAAGAATGTGGCCAAAGTGTACTTTTTTTTGTTTGAGTGTCATGTTTGCAGTGTAGGAGTGGGAATGAAGCAGACCTGTAAAAGGCCAGCAAACTTGACAACACCCCAGCCGAGACGTTTTGAATCCGGTTCCACAAGACTCATCTGGTATACATCCACAGCCAGGAAGCGCTGAGCTTGAACCCCGTCTTTACTCACCACCATGCAAGCAATAAGATCACTGTTATCTGCAAGGGAAGAATAAGGTTGAAAAGGTGATCGTTAATTCCAAGGGTCCTTCAACAAACTTACATAAATCAGTAAAAAACAAAAAGTTCAGACTATGGATGGGAACACTTTGTAACAACTGAATGCATTCAAAACAAACCCAAGTGAAAAATTTGTACAATTACACAAGTCCAGATCTGCCCCTCACACAATACATTGCATGAGTAGCCTTTAATCACGTGTCAGGAAATTTCGCATTAAAAAAAAATTCAACCACCTAATCCATTTCCAAAGAAACAGTAGGTCTTGAACAACTAAATATAGTCATGCACTTCCTATTATAAAGTGGTAAGAAAATGTCAGCGCAGGCTGAATTCAATCACATTAAAGACTAACTAAAGAGTAACTGAGTGAGTGTTAACTTGGCATGACATGCGGGAGTTTTCAAAAACACTCCGGTGAGTCATGATCTACCCAGTACATTGCAGCTACTGAGGTGGGTGGAGAGGGGGGTGGGGGAAGGGGAGGGGTAAATAAGAGAGGTAGGTCATGAACATTTGAAGTTGGTTTCAGGTAGACCAACTAAACTAATAACAGAAACAGCATCGTCACAACTGAGGTACTATGACCGTGTACCAGTTTCTCTCTGTGCTCTGAACTTCCTTAGAAGTCACACTGCTGGGTTGAGGAATTACTTCAGAACTGAAAGAGTAAGCACTGCTCTTCCTTTTAACTCGCAGCCGACAATGATGACAGAGAATTGTGTTGCCTCTGGGGAAAATGATCTGCTCTTGTACCAAGGAATACACACTTCTATGTAGTTACTGTCTGTCTAGCTAAACAGACAGTTGAGAGACAGAAGTTCTCCATTTTTAAAGCCACAAATACCACAATGCATACCAGCTTTGTGGAATCTTGTATCCTAAGGGCAATCAGGATACACTTCACGGGTGGTTACGTGTGGTTATGTTGGTTGATTCATGGTGAAGTTGTATTTTAAAAAAGGAAACGGAACAAAGAGCATTCACTTCAGTGTCTATAAATGGCAGTGCATTTATGTGGAAGCTAGGTGACTTCATTAAAACAATCATTCAAACGAATATAATGAATCATTCATACAGTTTGAGCAATTCAGGAAAAGGGACCTTCTCTGAAGAACCTGTTTAGTAATCAGCATCACTAAGCAATAGTTAAAGGGTCATGAAACCCTTGAGATGTTAAAATTAGAGCGTTAACGCAGGCGATCAGTTTTTCCAGTTTAACGGAGTTAAAAATATTTAACGCAGTTAACGCAGGGGCGGAGCTAGGGTTGGCCACCCCACTCACAACTGCTGCTTCTGTCTCTTTTTTTCTTGACAAGAATTGTGTTTATTTAGTCACAATGTATTTACGACCTCATCAAACGGAAGGCTTTTCACACACGCCCTCCACCTGAAACGGTACAAGTTAAGAAGAGCTTCAGTAGAACAACAGTGAACTGCGGTCAGATGAGATGTTGTCAGGCCATGTCGGTAAAACAAGTTTTCCTGTCCTGTCAGGTAATATACTGCGCTCATAGAGCGTGCTCCTCAATTTTCACGGACAAATATGGCAGCGCACGCTGTAATATTCAAGCGCTGTATCATACCAAAGCACAAATGAAATTACAAGCATGTAATGTCATAGTTATATTGTTAGTTAAGTCATGAACTTACCAAAAAAGACGATTAAAGCTGCCTTAAAACTGTGCATTCAGTAAGTACTTGTCAGATTTAAGAACATGTCTCTGAAATGCAGTGGTTTTCAAAACTGTCCTGAAGCAATGCAGCACTGTCTCCATCAACTAATAACTCGTCAGCTCATTATTAGAGACTTTAAGACCTGAAGTGGGTCAAAAAATGTCAAAAGTTGTGAGATAATATGATGTGTGTCAGATCCGCATTATGTTCAGCAGTGGCAGCTCTTAAAGCAGCCAAAATAACCTAATAAACGAGCTGCTGTGGGGTCTGTTAATCAAAGAACAAAAGAAAAAAAGCGCTTCATTTATATTTCATTTATAATTTAGTGTTTGATAACTTTAATCAATTTCTGTGTATGTCCTACTTGCTGAAGGGCACAGGTAGCTAAATATGACATTTGCGTGAAGACTGATTTAAGTTCACTTAAATTAGAAGTTGGTATTTTTAAAAGTCTATAAAATGTTAAATAATAAATGTTAAAATTGATAGCTCTCAATTATACTGTAATGTTGAATGGCTACAGTCAATGGTTAAATACTGTATGGCTGCAACTAACAGTTATTTTGATAATCAATTAGTTGGTCGATTATTTTTTCGATTAATCGGACAAAAAAAAGCCCAAATTTTTTTTCTATTACTAATTGTCTCCCTTTCTACTGTGTTCTGTCTGTCTGACGCACCGGCGCTCATTCGGTAAATATTTAAACTTAACAGACTGTCAGGACGGGCCTTTATGCAAATATGGAAATGCTCACTTGAATTTGTGACATTTACAGATAAGGATATGACTATGAACCGAAGGATTATGGGCTGAGGACGAACACGCATCTGTCAAAGCGCCTGGCAGGGCAAGCCATTACGCTAATGCATTAGCTTAAAGCTTAAAATAAAGAATTCTCATGTTTTGGGCCGCTTGGGTCACGTACTTCTCCCGCAGCATCTCATTCTGTTTCCTCCACTATTTTTAGATGCATTTTGTCCATACAAATGCGTTATTCAGTGCTGCAATTTGACGCGACCGACTGAAGTTGGACGTGCACTGTGGGCAGACCCGAATAATCAATAATGAGAATCGTTGTCGATGATTTTCATTATTGATAATAATTGCTTTTATCGATTAATTGTTGTAGTCCTAAAATATTGGGGGGGGGGGGGGGGACTATTTTATAGGGACATCAGAATTATTGGTATTAGTGATACTCACCTCAAAAAAAGATGCCACTAAACAAATATTAAAAAATATACTGTAATATAAAACTGCATTATAAAAGTATATTTAAAAACTTGAACTTAAACTTAATCGAGATTAATTTCAGAAAAAATGTTAGGTGGGATTAATCACAATTATTGGCGATTAATTTCCGAACAAATGTGCGATTAATTAGTTAATTTTTTTAATCAACTGACAGCACTAGTTAACATATATGTACATCAGTGAAAACAACAATAGCATCAATTTTGGAGCCATTTCGTTCTTCTGGTTCAAAAAGCAATGTGGAACCAACGTCACAAAAAGTGACATATATGCATTCATTTGGAGTGGTCACTGGCTACTGTGGCTGGACAGTACCTATCCACATCATCAGTTTTCTGAGCTTTTCTCAGTATTATTCATGAAAATGAACTCTTTTGATCCAATCACTGCACTATTATGCATGATGTCGTATTACAGCGGAGAATTCAAATCTCATGAAAGAGCTTCCGCGCTGTCAGTTCACCTCTGTAAACATAACCATAACAATACTTAATATGTAGCAATGCATGGAGTGCACATGAGAGAGCATTTTCTGCAACAAGACTCGCTGCACTCATTGTTCACATCTGGACTAGAGCAACCGTATTTCAAGTTTTTGTGAACATATTTCATATTCTCTCGTGTTCCAAACATGAACCAGCAACATGTATGCGCACATATCATGTCTTTATCAAGTGTAATACGTGCAAATAAGGGCACTGATACAGCGGCACGTCTGCTCATGAACGTTCAGATGTTCTGTTCATAATCATTCAGATCAATTTGTTTAATCGAAATTATTAATTGAAAAGAATCTTTTCAAAACAACTCACCAAACCTGTGCAAATTTCTTTCTTCTGTTGAACACAACAGGAGATGTTTCGAAGAATGTTGATAACCAAACAGCAAAACATTGACTTCCATTGCATGGCAAAAAATATTATGGAAGTCAATGGCTACCGTCAACTGTTTGGTTAGGAATATTCTTCAAAATATCTTCTTTTGTGTTCAAAAGAAGAACAAATCTCATACAGATTTGGAGAAAGTTAAGGATGAGTAAACGATGACAGAATTTTCATTTTTGGGTGAACTATCCCTTTGGGGTAGATGTCTTTGTCAGAAAAACATTACATAAAAATTCCCTCATATTAGAGGTTATCCATTACCTTGGGAATCCTGAAACAATAGTCAACTAAACAATAACTTGTGAAAATAATCTTTGGCACATAAAAAATGTAGTTCACTGCAGGCAAAATCGCTCACTCTAACCCTGGATATGAGTAACTGGATCAGACCTTCCAGACACCACCAGCTAAATCAATATACACAGTTACATCCTGTGTAATTTTGTGAGAAAATGTAATGTGCATGTCTATTTTAACAAACCCCAATTAATCCAAAAGATTTCAGCTCTCAACCAAAGTGGGGGCAGGGTGTTACATGCAAAAGTACCATGTGAGTAAGTGTTTAAGGGGAGAAATTTTTCTGAGAACTTCCTCAGAAAGTGTTCATATGTCATGCACAATAATTATGTATATGCATGCAAAAAAAGAAAAGAAACAAGGGCGGCACAAAATGCATTTGAAGATGTAGCTGCAACTCAGTTCAATGACAGCAAAGAGTGGAAAATATTCAGCAAGAATTCATGTTCACACAAAGTTCACAATGTACTGTGATGCGTCTACTGTGTTGTGTGCATGCATCATTTCCTGCAAGTCTAAAAATAACACAGATCAGTGGCACGTCAGGTTCTCAGGTCGATCTGTCTGTCTATCTGTCTGACGGTCTCTCTTTTCATTTGACAGTGAGATTTTCCAGACATTTTCGAGACAAAAGATTTTCCAGATCTTTTGAAATTGGAGATGATTTTATGTGGTAAAATGTAGTGGGGTCCAAAAGCCTGAAACCACTAGGGAAAATTATTAGCATATATATATTTTTTAATTTTATGAATTTATTATCAGCACAACAATTTGGGTGAAAAGTTAAATTAAGAAAATTATTATTTTTAATATTTGGTTTGTCTCCATTTTGCTTTATTTACAGTAGGATCTGAGCTCCATGAACTCCACAAACTTGCATGGAATCTGATGATCATGTTATCCAGCAAGAATTAATTTTATGTCATTACATTTTTAGGATTTTGAAAACTTCAAAACAAAGAAATGGTTCACAGATTCGTCTGAATGATTCATTGGATTTGCTCAGAATCAAAATGGTTCATTTTTTGGACTTAGAAATCACAAAATCGTTCACAATTATTCATTTAAGGTTTTTGAAATGTTTAAATGAACAAATGTTTCATAAATTTGTCTGGACAATTCATCAGATTAATTATGAATCAAAATGATTCATTTTTAGGATTTCGACATTATCAAAACAAACAACTTTTTTCATTCCACATATAAATTAGATTCTGAGACATTTGGACCCTACTGTACTTATAATGTAATCTTGTAAAAACACCAGACTAACAGACATGAATCTTCATCTACTTGACCTAATATTGCTCTTCACAAATGAAACCGGTTCAAACCCAGAACGAAAACAGTCAGCCGATGTCATGCCTTGTGCATTAACCCTTTTATGCACAAATGGCTGTGACAGGAAGCTGCAGTGGGCTGATTTTGGCAGCAAAATCTGAGCTTCCTCCCACCTGCTCACACTTCCAGGGCTCGTTCTGCCCACTCTCTGACCCAGGCTGTAGGTGCTTCTCAAGCAGCCTTACTGTTAGACATGAGATATACTGGAAGATCTCAAGACTGCTGCCCACAACAGCTGCACCAGCTCTAGCAAAGGCCTCTGCGACAATGGAAGGTCTGAGTCAGTTGTCTTTGCACACACCCCCTCTTACCTGTCAAAGTGAGATGACCTGTGTTAACCAGGACACCTGGACACAAGAACTGACCTGGAGGTGCTGAGACGACAGACCTTCATGCAACACATCAGGGGTGAAGTGAGAATCGGTTAACAGTGCAAACCCACAGATAGCATGAAAGAGCTGCATAGGCAACAAGAGTGCGATTTCATCATGTGTGGTAAACACTTTGCAACTGAGTGTGAGGTACGCCGAGGAAGGTCTTAACATGGAACTCAAAACCAAGGAGATGGTTGCAGTTCACGAGAAATATATCGAATCTACGTTCTTTTTCTATTAAACCTCAACCGAAGGCCTGCATTTCCATCTTTATCTAATGGTACTTTATCTGATACCACAGAAACACAATTCAGTGTATGTGAATCACTCAGCTGTAGACGTTTGTTATCAAGTTATCGCAAAGATTCACATGAAACTGAGTAGCAATGCTTTTGATGATGGAGGAAGGATGTTACAAGTGAGGTAGGACTTTTAAGATTTCAGTTTTAAAAATCATAAAAGCAACCAAAATCAAGTTCTGTAAAGCAGATTTGAGAGAGCATAAATACTAAGAAAACCAGGACTCGACAACAACGTCATAAGGTCAGGTTGGGTGATGCGAGGTCACTGAATCTTACATTTATTGGTCATGTATGTGTATTTTAAAGTGGTCCTATGAGGCTTTTCACTTTTTCAACTTTAATTAAAAGTGTAATGTTACTGTTTAAATATAAAAATGATCTGCAAGGTTACACAGCTCAAAGTCCACTCCAAAGGGAGGTATTCTCTTTAACAGAAAACACTTTTCAAGAATTACAAGAAGTTCGGGCTACAGTGCGCTTCTTCCAGATATTGTGAAGTCTGAAACAAAGTTTTTTAAATAACTCCTGCCCACGGAATATGCACAAAAGGAGGCGAGGCCTGGTTGAAGTTCGCTAGAGACCATAAAACAAATTTAATTGGTATGGCAAAATTGGGAAAAAAAATGCCATCATTAATATTTACAGCAGAGCAGATGGAAACTCACAGTTATGGTAAGGGGCACGACTTTTCTCCAATCACAAATCACTGGGCCAGCTAACCAATCAGAGCACATTTCGTATTTCAGAAGGAGGGGGTTTCATTGAAACAGGAAATAAGTTTGAGAGAGGTGCTGCAATAATGTCAAATATGTGGAAAATTACGCGATTTTGGAACAATTAAGCAAAACGTATTCTAGTACACCCTAAAAACTAAATCAAGACTTCATAAAAGGGCATAATAGGACCCCTTTAATCCTTGTAGGCCAAAATATTTGGTTTTCTGTGATTAACTGAACATTGTTGTCGTGTGAAAATCACTGGAAAATCATATGCCACCTTTTTTAAGAGCAAAACTGAGTTACATTACAGTAATTACCTGGGTAATACATTACAGTTGTAATACACAGTTATTGTGACAACTTACAAACCTACTTTTTTTTGCTAAGAAAATGTAGCATATAATGAAAAATATCCATTTTCTGGCACATATAAATTATACTGCTAAAAAAATAAGATTTATCTGTCCTTGAATGTATAATTTCTTTGTTCTGAGTTAAAGTGATAGTTCACCCAAAAATGAAAAATCTGTTGTCAATTACTCACCCTCAAGTTGTTCCAAAACCTTATGAGCTTCTTTCTTATGTTAAACAAAATATTTTTGATAATGTTGGTAACCAAACAGTTGTTGGTAGCCACTGACTTGCATAGAATGGAAAGAAAAATACTGTGGAAGTCAGTGGGGACCAGAATGTTTTCAAAATATCTATTTTTGCATTCATCAGAAGAAAGAAATTCATACAGGTTTGGAACAACTTGATGGTGAGAAAAAAAATGTTGGCAAAGCAAATAAAACCTGAACGAGCAGAAAAAAATCCTTAGAGCTGAGATCCGAAAACTGTTTGATTTGCAAAACCAACTCATTGAGCATCAGGTTTAAGTGACTGTAAAGGCCTTACTGAGGTCAAGCACATCATCGGTCTTGATGAGATCTTCCGGTCGGGTTAGAGGAAGTTGAGTTTCTGGTTCTCCCTGCAGCTGCAGTGACAGCGTGCGCAGCATGAAGAACACACGGATAGCCTGCAGGGACACACACACAATTAAAGCTGCTATAGCAACTAATTAATCATAAACACGCAGAATCAATGAATCTTCCTAGAATTTATGTCCTACAAGAGTGCGAAAAGTTTTTCTAAAATATTCTTTAAAACATAATCAACATATCTCAAATACTAAAATATTATGAATGTAACTAAGTGTCTTGAGTGTCAACCCACAGTTGTCATGATATCAAAGATTCAGTACTGACACCTGTGAAGTTTTACGACTCTTGGCACCACTTTCAAATCTAATACAATATTGAACACAATCCTTTATGTGGAAAGTTAAACATTAATGAAAAATAACAGTAAAACAACTGCTCATTTAAGTAAACAGTGTTTAAAGTTTTCTATGTACATATCAAATGTAAAATAACACTACTTAAAGTGCTGCTACAGACTTCACTGAATACACACACATATATACACACATACATACATACACACACACATATATATATATATATATATATATATATATATATATATATATATACACAGACACACACACACACACACACACACACT
>JAFVLL020036140.1:0-20182 GCA_021397915.2 Tor tambroides | reverse complement strand
ACAGGTGAGGAGAAGAATGGCAGATAATTGCCAAATGCTGATGAGCAAAGCTTGTCACATCAAACAAAAAAGACTTGAGGCTATAAAGGTGCTTCGGCTAAGTACTGAGTTAAGTGTTTGAATACTTATGCAATATACTTATTTCAGATTTTTTTATTTTTTATAAATTTACAAAGTTGTGAAAGTTCTGTTTTTGCTTTGCCATTATGGTGTATGGAGTGTAGACTGATGTGGAAAAAAAGTAATTTAATGTAGTTTAACATAAAGCTGCAACATAACAAAATGTGAAAAAAAATGAAAGGGTTTGAATACTTCTGCAAGGTACTGTATATATTTGTGTTGACATTTAACCAAGAAATGCATTTGACCATTCATGTGCACAGCTGCATCACCAAATAAGCATATGACTATTCAAAATCAGCTGCTTGTCATTTAGACCAAATTAAGTTGACACTCTGTATTACTAACATAGCAGAAAGCCTGGCATTGTTATATTTCTGAAGCACATGAATCCATTTCTAAAAAGCTTTGGATTGTTTCCCAGAAGACAAACGGTGCACACACTGGCCAAGAAGCGCTTCCACGGACCGTGAGAAAAGGTTCGGGGAGGATGTTTGACAAAAAAGCCAAAATGTTTGACAAAAGGCCACAAGACCCACCCATATAATACAATCTGAGATCTTTCAGCATGAGTGTATATGTTAATCACTGACCCTCCGTGTCCTCTCAACATCTCCACAGGGCAATCGCTTCACAAAGTCAATGCCAGTAAGGGGGGTGCCAGTGGGAGGAAGTAAAATTGACGCATCCATCATAAGATACTCCACGTTTAGGGGCTTATTCTATACACATAGTACACATAAACAAAGAAAAAAAGCAAAAAATATTAAATCACTCTATGAGCTTGTTGATCCTGGTCCACCAAACACAAACATTTACTTTTCTGGATAAACACCCTCTTGGCTTTTGTTGTTGGTTCAGTGTGAACATGACAGTTATGTTTCACAACATTTTAAATCCAACAGCTATGAATCATTTACTCATTCTCATATCATTCCAAACCCAAATGACTTTCTTTTTTCTGTGAAACACTAAAGGTTAATTTTTAAAGAATATCCTGGCCACTCTTTTTAATATAAGCTACAAGACAAACTACACAACAAAAAATCAAAAAGTGGACAGTATGACTTTAGCTGCATACTATTTTGTGGTCCATATTTTACGGACTTCTAAAAACTAATACTGAGGAATCATGTCATCTTTCATGATGAAAGCTCAAGTTCACATTATTTAGAACTGCAGGAAAACGAGTGAGCAACTACAGTTTTTTTTATTCCCTTGTGTTCCAAGGAAGCATGAAATGAGCATGAGTAAATGGCAATATTTTCATTTTAGCTAAGATAATTCTCTAAGAAAAACACTACTCCTAGGAAACAATGTTTTGTAAGAGGAAGTAGAATAAACATAGGGTGCATTAGCCACTCCTTATCCAGTAAACGTCTGATAGATAACAGAGATTTCCTCTCACCCCAGAAGCAGGATGTGTTGCTGTATCATCAGGTTATGACATACAATAACAGTGAGGTGGCAAAAAAGACAACATTTGTGTGTTCAGTAAGGCAGCTTACCATCATGCTCCTGTACTCATCCTCAAACATGTCCAGGAAAATCTCCTCCCCCTGCAGGAAGAGGAACATTACAAGGAAAAAAAATTAACATAAAAGAAAACAAGACACATGATACAATACTGTTCAAAAGATTGGGGTAGAAGATTTGGTTTAAAAGGAAAAAAATGTTTAAAAGAAATGAATACTTTCATGCAGTCAGGACACATCACATTGATCAAAAGTGACCACAAAGACATTTACAATGTCACAAAAGATTTAGAATTTCAAATAAATGCTGTTTATTAGAATTGTCTGTTCATCAAAGAATTCTGAAAAAATTCAAACTAAAATATAAAGCAGTACAACTGTTTTCAACATTAATGATATTAAGACATTTTTCTTGAGCACCAAATCAGCATATTAGAATGATTTCTGAATGATCATGTGACACTGAAGACTGAAGTAATGCCTGCTGAAAATTCAACTTAATCATCACAAGAACAAATTACATTTTAAAAATATACTGAAATAGAAAACACTTATTTTAAATTGTACTAATATTTCACAATGTTACTGTATGTACTGTATTTCTGATTAAATAAATGCAGCCTTGGTAAGCATAAGTGACTTATTTAATGAGCATTAAAAAAAAAATCCCTCAGGGAAAGATATTAAAAAAAACAAAAAAAACAATTAAACTCTAAAATAACAATAACGCTCATCCTTGACCAATTCAACTTATTCTAGGATGACTATTGTACTATATCACATTCTTAAAAATGAATTAGTATAAATAAGTTATTTGACTTGTGTTACCATCTGATGCCGGCACAGTCGAGAGATTAACTGTTAACGTGAATCAGTGTAAACACTCCATGAAAATCCCCATGGGAAGGATGAAGGGAGGGACATTATGAGAAAAGGTGGTAATATACAGAATTAAAGAGAAAATGAGCATGACTTAAATTATTCAGAACAGTCTGACTCTTTCACATATACAGTACAAGTCATTTTTGGTCACTGCATAATTCCCATGCTTTCACTTCTGTTATTTCATAGTTTTGACTTCACTATTATGCTATAGTGTAGACAACAGTAAAGATAAAGAAACAGTAGGCGTGCCTAAACCCGTGACTGCTGCTGTACGTGTCTGCCCAGTTTCTTGGAATAGCTGGGACACATTGACCAATCATGAACACACAATACGAAATCCAGATGAGATACCAAAACATGGGTCCTCCCAGGGCTCTCCATAATCCCAGAACAGAACATTCAGTACTGCGATTATCTAAATACAGTCCCCACTCACAACAACAGAGGTTTTGGATAATGTCGGTTGGAATGCGCAGCCTGCATAATGCATTCCGAAAGAGATCTTTCTTTGAATTGTGAAAGAAAAACTGGTTGCTGTTCTCACTTACATTAAACAGAATCACGCTAGAGCACTCAAATTTCATGAATGAAAAACAAGTGCCACAGGCTGCAGTAAAAGCTGGAAAACATGTCCTTCAATGTTGAGACAAACGGCAGACTGCCCAAAACAAAAGTTGAACACACTAGTGTACTTTGTTATCTTGCAGGAATCTGAGTAACTCTATTTTGTTTAATTGTAGTTTGCTTTCACAGAAATGTCTCAATGTAAATAAGCCACCAAAAGTGCTAACAAGTTTCAACAGGAAGCTGTTGGGATTTTCCCAAATATCAAAACAACAAAGTCTTTAGGATGAGCTGTCTGAGCTTAATTCTTCCTCAGACTTTAAAGGAAATCAAATACAAGTGGGAAGACTAGGTGATAATTATGAGAATTATTAGTATGAAGGTCTGCTGCCTTGAACTCTCTGGGTTCCAGTAAGTACCTGAACCAACTGGTGACTTTTATTTGATCCAAAATAAAATAAAAGACCATCTTGCCTTATAAAACCGCCTTAGAAGGTGAAGACTCTCTTCTCGGGCACCCTAAAAAAAGAAAATATCATCATAGCAATGGTATGATTGCGTTGTGCAATATAAACAAGTAAAATGTCCTACTTCCTGTAGATCTGTCTAGTTTCAAAATAAGAATGATAGGTACCATTACCCAATGTAAGAAAAATTACTGGGAAAAACCTAAGTGTGCATATTGCATGTGTTAAGAAACAACTGTTTAATTAGACAAACGTTGCAACCAGTCTTAAATCAGCTCATATGCAGTGGTTGATAAGCAAATCAGCATGAATTACTACATGTTTTTAAACTTGATGTCAAAAGCCATCCTTTCCAATTATTGTGAAAGACAACAAATGCCAAATTTCCAAGTCTTTATCTTCAGTGACAAAGCAGGCCATAAGCAATATGTATATGCATTGCTAAAACAGTCACCACAATGCCATGCTATCACGTATTTGGCACTAATCATCAACGTGATTCACAATTGATGTGTCTTTAATGTGTTTTATAAGTTTGCAGACACTGTCTACCATAATTTAACCCTCTTATACATCTGGATTAGTAACCAAAAAGTCACTACTTTAACAATGTTCTTACTATCATTCTGGGCCTTGAATATGGTAGTTGTGTTTCTGTCTATGGAGGGTCATAAAGCTCTCAGATTTCATCAAAAATATCTTAATTTGACGAATAAATGTCTTACATGTTTTGAACAACATGAGGGTGAATAATTAATGACAGAATTCTCATTTTTGGGTGAAGTAAACCTTTAACATCTCAACCGATTTGAATCGTCACATATTTATATCGATTTTCAACTGGCTCGGGGTCCATCGTTACATCCCTATACAAGAATGTCATGAAAAATATTTTAATAATATTATAATTTAATATTCATATTTATGGAAGTGAATTACATAATATTTTCATGTATACAAATAAATGATTCATACTCTTTGATGTCAATAAATTTCTTTGATCATAATTTATTAAATTAATTTGATCTTATTCCTGTTTGCTTCATTTCTTTATCCTTCATTTTTTTCCCTAACATTTTATATAAGCAATAAGGTACGAGAGGCCGTGCTGTATCGTGAATAAATCACGGCTGAAGGGCGTTGTTAGGCACGACGCGAAGCGGAGTGCCTGCAACCCCTTCAGCCGTGATTTATTCACGATACAGCACGGCCTCTCGTACCTTATTGCTTTTATAAAACGGTTACCACACAATAAAAATATTAAAACCAAGAATTTATGTACTGAAATGTTACTTTTTTGAAGCAAGTTCGTTAAATGCTGTCCTTCCGCTAAAAAATAGTTCCTGACAGCAACAGTAAACGGCAAGAGAATGTTCCGAACATGCCTCATCTAATGGTTCTTAAATAAAAACAGAGAATAAGAACTCTTATCATCCGCTGTGTCATTTATTTTTTTAACACCATATATGATATTTTGTCACACACATACATCTGCTTATCTCTCAGCATGAGAAAGATCTGTTCTCCGTCTTTTAGTTTAAAACAGAACGATTCGCGGCACAGCGCGAGTTTGCAAGCGTCATTACAGTGTAAACTGATGGACATACAGAATCATACCTGAAACAGAAAACTAATAAATACAGTAATATTTCCTCCTCACTTCAGAAACTGTAGGCTTCCACACAGACATGCACACACATCAACACATCTCCGCATGAGAAGCGTTTATTTGATGGGGAAGGGCGGGGTCTCAAAATTAAAGATGAAAGATGCAACATAAAGCGAGCACGGGTCACTCATTCTTCATTAAATAAATAACAAACAGTGTTAATTCTGCCAAAATACATAATACATTAAACAGTTTTGATGCTATATTATTGATTATGTTGCTAAGGGTGTTGCTCAGTGATACACAGAACAGTTGGGTGAAGCGGTCATAGCCGTGCTGTATCGTGAATAAAACACAGCTGCTGACCAATCAGAATCGAGGAATGGAACTAACCGTTTTATAAATATATTTTATCTCTCAGCATGAGACGTTTTCTCATGCTGAGAGATAAGCAGATGTATGTGTGTGAGAAAATATCATATATCAGGGTTTCTGCAGGATTTTTAAGTTCAAATTTAAGACTTTAAGACCTTTTTTAAGACCTGCACAAATAAAACTAATACCATACAAGAGCAATGTCTATAGTACCATATTAAACTGTAAAACGACTGCCAAAAGCATTCAGATACAAGTTTTCACAAAAACAAAAAGTTTTATAAAATGATAAACTTTACATTTCAGCCTTTAAACCATTTTTAAGAAAATGGATAAATCAAAAGTATTAATTATTATATTGATTTAAACAATTATTATCAAGAAATTATTATATAAATTAAATAACATGAATTAGGGGTGTGCGATAATGACAAAAAAATGATATCTTGATATTTTCTGGGATTTTATCAATAACAATAATTAGCCGATATTTTGCTGAGTGTGTTATTGTGCTGGTATCTTAAAGATTAGCGTGGACAGCTGACTCCTGAATTTTTTTTTGATATTCTTCATATTCTGTGTGGTGAGTTCACAGAAGTGATAGAAATTAATCTTTTCCAATCAGTTTTATGGGCATTTTTACCTTTAAGCCATTTTTTTCTAAAAGTGTGCATCATCTTTTGAGTCAAATTCTTGCATTTGGGCTGTTACCAAGGAAATGAAATCAGTATCAACAAAATTTATCTTTACAAAGCATCTGAAGTGGCATTTAGATGCATTTACACACTGTTTAATGCAGCTCAGAAGGACACAGAATGCTAACCTGCAGTTACAAATGCATAAATAATGTTTTGATATTTGAAACATAAAACGTTGAAAACTGATGTTTGAAATTATTTTAAAAAATGAAGATACTTTATATGTGAAATTAAAACCGCCAGCAGGTGGCAGCGAGTCACTGTTAATAAGTGAGTCATTGCGATTGAACCGAATCATTTAAACGTTTGATTCATTCAGGAACAAAACAAGGTCATGTTGCTCAGAGATGCAAAACAGCGCTGTGGCTGTGTTTGGAATGATTTTCTGTCTCCAAATTTAAGACCTCTTGAAATCATAATTAAAGACCTTCTTGTACAATTTAAGACTTTTTAAGGCCTTAAATTTGATACGACTAAATTTAAGACATTTTAAGACTTTTTAAGACCCCGCGGAAACCCTGATATATGGTGTTTAAAAAATAAATGACAGCGGATAAGAGCTCCTATTCTCTGTTTTTATTTAAGCTCCATTAGATGAGGCATGTTCGGAACATTCTCTTGCTGTTTACTGTTGCTGTCAGGAACTATTTTTTTTAGCGGAAGGACAGCATTTAACGAACTTGCTTCAAAAAAGTAACATTTCAATACGGGTTTTAATATTTTTATTGTGTGGTAACCGTTTTATAAAAGCAATAAGGTACTCGAGGCCGTGATGTATCGTGAATAAATCATGGCTGAAGGGGATGCTTCGCGTCGTGCCTAACAACGCCCTTCAGCCGTGATTTATTCACGATACAGCACGGCCTCTCGTACCTTATTGCTTACATAAAAATATTAATGGATTTCACCAGTCCTATTTGGTAAACTTGAATCTTACACACCATGAGCTTTACAAAGATATTACAGGTGCTGGTATAAATAAAATGCTGAACATGTAGTAACAATAGTAAAGTGAATTGCTTTGGAAGTAGGAGATGTACTGTGTTAAGACTCTTACCTCCAAACAGGCCAAATGAATGTCCTTTATAATGCATTGAGAGCCAGACACCACAGACTGCTTCAGAAGCAGACAGCTTAACTCCAAGGTGGCAAGACGCACCTTTCCATCTGAAACACACACACACATACGCTAGGTTGTGATGATGTAGATCAAACAAATTAGGTGTTATTGTTCTAATTTTAAAACTGAATCAAAGTGGTATTATGTAAAAGCAGACTAAGCATGTGACAGTTCATATTACGCAATTAATTTCGGACTCTCAAGAGGAGAAAATGCAAACATGACGTAAAGGAAGTGTGTGGCATTAGAATAGCTCAGATGTGATCACGGCAAACAACCAAACAACCATGTTAGCAGACAAAAATGCCACAAATGAAGGGGAAAATGTGTGGATCTTAGGGAAAGAGGAGTTTCACTTCTTGTCATGGTAGTGTCACAATGGAGAATGAATCATAATACATGATTATAACAGCTCATTGTGTATATTGTGGACTCAATCAGTTCCACATTTTAATCCTGAGTATAGCGAGTATGTGAAGCAAGTCAACATTCAAATGACAATTACAGGAGCCCTGAAAGGAGAAATCAGTCAAAATTCCTCTTAACAAAGGTGAAAGAGATCAACGGTCAGAGGAAATTGGTTGCAATTTGTGTTACTCAAGGCTGTGGTAAAGGGTACAGAGCTAAAGAAACATGCATCAAATAACAAGTGACACTTCACTACACTTTAGCCCCTTTAGTTACGGTTACTCACATTATCTGCTGCTAAAGCTTTTCAAAACGTCCCATAGAAATAAACTGGAGATTTCTGTAAACAGCAAGATTTTTAGTGAAATGTGCTCAAAAAAGTGGTTAAAAAATTGAAAGGATGTTATACTGACATGAGCTGGAAAAAACTGTGATGTAGCAAAGCATTTTTATGTGCTGATTTTTTCTCGAAATGATTAGTTAATATTATTTTCAACAGAAAGAAAAGTCATTAAAGAGAGGCGCTGTTATTGTTAAAATTAAAACTATTAAACATCATTTTAATTCAAATAAAGCTAAAATGAAACAAAATACAAATATTTTTATAACGAAAAATTTAAATGTTACCTTGGCAAATAACTGAAATAAAATAAGTAACTAAAATTACTAAGAAAATTAGTAAGTTACTATTCTAAAGGGTTACCAAGAGCACAAAAGAAAACTAAAATTAAAAGTCAAAACAAAAACTAATTAAAAATATTACTAAATACTAATATCAATAATATTTACTAATAATACTAATAATATTTAATAAATAATTCTGATAACACTTTAGTATAGGGACCAATTCTCAGTATTGCTTATTAGCATGCCAATTAATAACATATTGGCTATTTATTAGTACTTATAAAGCACATATTCTGCATGACCATATTCTACATCCCTAATCCTACCCAATACCTAAACTTAACAACTACCGTACTAACTATTAATAAGCAGCAAACTGACCTATCGGTAAGCCCCGCCCCCCCTTAGTTACTGTTGCTTTGTTTGGGATCAGGAAATGGAATAAAATAGATTACATTGCCTATCCTCTCATGATAACTGGAATTAGTGTTACAAGTACACCAGGAACGTCGTTTTTCCATTTTTGTAGCATAAACACCATCAAACCGATGGGCGCTTCGGATTTTCCAATATTTTTCGATGGCGCTGAAACCTAAAGATGCCCGAGTTCCGCTCTCCATGCAACTGATACTCAACTGCCATTGGCTCATCTGCGTTCGAGGGAAGGGACTTACCGGTAGGTCAATTAGGAGTTTATTGAGGCAAAAGTCACAGTTAATGGTTTGTTAATGGCAGGAATTGGCCTTAAAATAAAGTGTGACCATAATACTAAAATTACACGGGTTCAGAGGCAGATAAAGTTATTATTTGATTATAAAAAGAAACTGTCTAGAATAATTTGCACTGATGAATCAAACACACTGAAGTCAGATATAATTATAAAGTACATCAAAAAAGAAAGCGTGTGTGTGTGTGTGTGTGTGTGTGTGTGTGTGTGCATAAAAATGTTGCACAATCACTGTATTAAAATACAAGTAAAGGACTATCCTGTATAAACAGTGAGTGCTTTAGTCTACATGGTCAAGTTCAGGCACACCAATGGAATCTGCAGCATGTAATATTTAATTAGCATGTCTAAACAGGTGAAGGATTATATTTGGAATCTGTCTGCAAAGTACAGTAGAGTGAGAATGTGCAGGAGAGACGAGGAGTGAGAGTGAGTGTGTGTGTGTGTGTGTGTGTGTGTGTACCTGGCTGAGCAGCTTGGCTCATGATTCGGATCACTCTTTCCACCAACACCTGACTGTAAGTGCACCTCTCTTGATTTGGCACAGGTAGCTGGATTCTCTCTAAGAGCTCCGGGTTTATACCTGCACATACAAGAGATGAAGAACAGAACGTTGGAGTATGATGTTGATACTGTACAGCTGTCTAAAAATGTTTAAATCATGTAACCATATAACCACCGTATTACAGTATTAAGTATTGTATTACCTTATCAAGTAAGCAAACATGTTGTATGTAAGCATTTTGAATGGTTGGACAATGTTTTTAAAATACAGTAAAAAAATGCTCTCTTTTTAAATACATTTTAAAATGTAATTTATTCCTGTGATGGCAAAGCTGAATTCTCAGCATCATTACCGCAGTTTTCAGTGTGACATGACCCTTCAGAAATCATTATGATATGCTGATTTGCTGCTTAAGACACATTTCTTATTAGTGTCTACATTAACAGTTTCTTTTGTATTTTTTATTTACTATTTATTATGTCATTTATTATTATTTTAAATATTTGATAGAGAAATCCTTTCACATCTGTTACCATAACTATCCATTTATTTTAAACTCTTTGTTCAAGACTGTTATTCCTGAAGAGACAGATCAGATACCTTTACTGTGAGACACGGCATACATGAGACAAAGCACAAACAGAGCCTGGTAATCCTCTGTGTCACAGTCCAGTGCGTTATACAACATGTCCAGAAAGGGCCTAGAACAACAAACAAGAAGATAACAGCTATTCTTTCATTCTACTCTCTGGAAATCATGCAAAAATATGAACAACAGAACAATGTGTGCAATGCAGTTTGTGATGACATATTGTATCGTTTGAGTGTTACAAATGCGCAAGGCACTTACTAGGCGAGCTGCTGTCTATAAATCATGCCGAACTTAGAATTAGACCGGCACTCATATCCAGACTAAACGCTAGTTACCTCCCTCCCTAACTAAAAATATTCTCCACAGGTGTAAACTCTTCTTCTTAAATATCAAATCATGTCCATGCAGAGTATTCCTAAGAACGCTGCTTTTTCACAGGCATGACATGTACTTCTTGGGATAGCGAAACACATAAATATCGCTTTTGAAAGGCTTGGGGAACAGTCTGAACAAGTCCTGTGCCCTCTTTCTCTGGAGCACACCAATCTAAACAGGGGAGCTGTGCTGCACTTCAATGAACGGAGCATAACAAGCCAATTGCAAGGTCATCAGTTCAACGTTAACACCCTTTAACAATACTGACAATACTTTATGACTCATAAAGCATAATTTTGGACTACAATGAAGTTTTAACGGATGTACTGAACTGTTGCTTCTAAACTACAAGGTGGAGAATCATAGATGCATCTGATCCTTGATGAAAATGTCACAAGAGTAGGGGTGGGCGATATACCAGTCGCCACGATTAACCAGTAGAGATTTTGGACTATCGTCTCTATCTGAGTTACACGCTTGCGTGACATTGCTGCGCTATGTGGTCATGAAAACGTATTGTTTGCACACATTTTGAAGCATTGTAGTTTAAAAACGAGTGATTTTAAGCCGTTGAAATGTAATCAGCAACGAAAGAGAACTCATTTTGCTATATGAGTACGCTGTCAGAGAGGCGCGCGCACGTGAAGATGGTGATCATAGAGCACGGGAGTACTGAACGGAGTTATTTTTGCTGTTTTATAGGCATTGAATGGTTAAATACACTTTTATATGTCAAAATTCCCATCTTTGCAAGAATCCTCGTAAACACAGTAGGTCTTAAGTGAAAGCAAACAGCTGAGAAAGAAAACACATGTGTAACAGTATATTGGATCCAGGCAGCTCTTAAAGTGACAGCAGTCTAATATATATGTTAATCAAACAACAAAAGAGAGAAAATCTCTCACTGCTCTTGACTAAATCACTTTTGTAACTTTAATAAGAAATATATGTATATACAGTGTTTTATACATTTGACTACTGTATACAATGCATGAAGCATTACTTATTTATTCATTCTACCATAGTTTTTGTGCCCTACTGCTTGCAATTAGTTTCTTATTGTTATTTAATCTCCGTCTGTTCACTTGTCACCAGTGAGTTTGAGGTTTTGTTTTGTTTTTTTAAATTTAGGCAAGTATTAGTTTTTTGTGATATTGACACTGGTGACAAGAATTATGAAATTTCTATGGTATCAAAAATGTTGATATCGTAAAGACTAGGCATGTGACGAGATCCGACTGGTCTCGCGAGAACGTGACGATATCCTCACAAAACATTTTGCAGTGTTTACATTAGAGAGCTGCACCATTAATCGTTAAAAAAATTGCGATCTTGATTCAAACACCCACGTGATCTTAGTCCTGAATGACAAATGATTTAGCGATGTCTATTAAGACTGTTTCACATCACGAGTGTCAGTGGAGCGTGAGAAGCACGTTTTGTCGCTGCCCATGTTGATGAATCAACGGGTCGGCCATAATCATGCTTCCGATGTGAACGCTGTCATTCACGGGCGACGACAAAACGCGCTGCTCACGACGCTTACAATGTGAAACACTTGTTAAAGACATTCAAATCTGCATTCATGCTGCTGCTGATCCAGAAAGAGCAACACAATCAGTCTTTTCAACCACACATCATTATTTCTGTTACAGATATTTAAATAACTGAAGTACTGGGATAAAAGTTTAGTTTGGGTATAAACACTTATTGTCTACAGTAGCAATCAAAACGAAACTGTAACACTTATCTTTTGCCAGGTGGTTTAAAAAAGTATTTGTCATTGAATCATTCATTCAAAGAGATTCCAATAGTGAAACAAATCTTTATGAAGTGAGACACTGACTCCTTCATTGAATTTTTTTTGTTCAAATGAATATATATTTTTAAAAGACTTAACCAATGAACATTTTGTCAGAACCACTAGTAAATTACATTATTTATTTTTTTCAGAATCATGAGAGAATCATGATCTCCAATTTAATAAAAAAAATTGTCAGAAAAACTGTAAAACAATTTATCCAGAATCGTGCAGCTCTAGTTTACATGTGGTTTATTACTGCATATAATTAATTAAAATAGAAGTTTAATTTCATAAAGTACAAGTTGATTTCAAAATGCACCTACATTTTTTGCATTCTGTGTTTTTCGGTTGAATAAAAAACTATTTTTCCCTATATATTTCATCATTGAAGATTTTTTTAAAAAAAGTCTAAAAATCTCGTCTCATTCTCGTGAACCTAGTCTCGTGTCTCGTCTCGTGGGATAAGTGTCTCGTCACACCCCTATTAAAGACCTTATTTAAGGAAAAAAATAACAATATTGTGATATATCTCGTTACTGTGAAATAAAACTGCTCATATTTTGATATAAGTTTTTGCTTAGCTAACAGGAGGTTAGCTTAATCTGACAAAAATTATTTGTGGATATTCATAAAACTGTAAAGTTGTTCATAAATGTGTTTTACAAGCCTAAAAAGAGCTACATGTTTTCTTCTAGGTCTGTGGTTAAGGTTGTGGTTGCTTGTGTACCTGCTCTTCTGTCCTTCAGATCGTGCCGCAGCCGCGCTCTTTTCCTCATCTGTAATGTTCTGCTCTGTCAACGTGGACACTTCAGAGATCCTACATTTTTCCATCACCACCATCTCAATTTCTGCAAAACACAAACACAGCACAGAGAGTATAACAGCAGAGCTGGATTTTGGCATTGTCTATGTTAGGTGTCAGTCGTGGAAGATCCCTGCATCAAACTGATCTAAGCTGTCTAAAGTTACACTAATGGATTTCCCTTCAAATGATTATATGCCTGCGGACATTTCTTTCAAAAAGGGAAACCACTTGGTTGCATTTAACAACTTTCAAAACTGAATCTAACAGCCCAAGCCACAAGGGAAAGTTTTCTAGATTTTTATTGTAGTGACCGCCAGATTGAGTTTTTTAAAAACATACTTGGCAGTGATTGTAAGAGGGAAATCTGCAGAGTTCTGCAGAACAGATTATATATATAGATTATGTAAATAAATATTCATATAGCTGTATACACATTAAATAATGTGCATATCTGAGACAAAAAAGTAGCACAGTTTCCAGCAGTACAACTGGTTGGTTGGTTGGTTGGTTGAGAGACCACAAGTTGGAAAAAAAATTACTGTAAAAAAAAATAAAATAAAAAATAATGAAACTATTCTAATGCCTAAACACCTGATGAACTTGCAAACCTGCAAAAGTTTAAAAGTTACTTAAATGAACATCATATAACTGTCTGTGCATCAGATGTGGGAAAAGACGACTGAAGGAGTGAATCACACAGAGGAGTGAATACGACAGGACACAGGGCTTAGCTCACTTTCCCTCTCAAGTCTGACAACTCTCAGCAAGATTAAGGAGACACAAAAATGTCTCCCAAGGTAGGAGAGGGAGAGGGTGAGAGTGAGGTTTTACCCAATCAGAGAGGTGGGGAGCACAGAATGAATGTGGACCAAAGTGACCGTGTCAAAACACAGAAATGACGTGAGAATGTGGAGTGCTCTCTCAACTGGCAAAACGTGATTTAGCCAAGTAGGTCGTGTTGCTGGGTCAACACTGTCATCATTGTTGGTCCTGGAACAACAATGCTAAGACACAATCAAAGACCAAACCTATCTCTAAAATTATTAGAACACTGTTCAAATCAATAACCCCAGACATTAAGTATAAACCTAAAATCTGATTGGTTGATAGGATTACTGCTCCAATCCATATCCTACTTGGGTAAATCGCGATAAAACGATTCCGTTTGTATTCCACGGAAGGAAGTCTGCCATATGGGTTTGGAACAACATGAGGGCCAGTACATGATGGCACATTTCTCATTTTGAGGTGAAATTTCCCTGTAAACCTCACCATAGATTTGTGCGGCGTTCTACTGCAGGACTTTCTACAAACTCAAATGGGCGCAGCTGTTCGGTCAGTTTTGAGAGCAGAGCCACGGCCAAAGTGTGGTGTGATCCAAAGAATGGAGGGTCAGTCAGTCATGCTGGGACATTCATCTAGTGCTACTCACCTTCCTTGTCCCCACTTGTCCTGCTGGCCTTTGAACTAGCCTCTGTACCTTTAGCCTTTTCCTTCTCTTCTTCCAGCCCTTCCTCTGATCCCCGCTCCTCCTCCTCCTCCTCGCCCACGTTCTTGTAGTTGGGTCTTTTCTGAGTCCTCTTCCTCCCACGGTGACGACTCATCTCCAGGGAACGCTCCAGACTTTCTGAGGGCTTGGTGAAGCGACGAACATTGCTCTGAAATGAAATAAGCCATGGATGAAGCAAATGTACATTTTTTGAGGGTCCTGAAAGGGCCTTCTTGGTAATAAACAACAACAATAATAATACTTTTATTATCATGATTCTTAATCTTATTTGTTAATTTACTACATTATTAATTATGTTTATTTATTTATTGTTAATTTTCATTTTAATTTATTTCAATTTATTTGTATTATTATAAACATTAACACTTTACAATAAGGTTCATTAGTTAACTACATTAGTTAACATGAACTAAGAATGAACAATACTTCTACAGCATTTCTTAATCTTAATGTTAATTTTAGCATTTACTAATGCATTATTAAATTCAAATGTTGTGCTTGTTAATATTAGTAAATGCACTGCAAACTAACATGAACAAACAATGAACAACTGTATTTTTATTAACTAACATTAACAAAGATTAATAAATAGTGTTGAAAATTTATTGTTCATTGTTCATTCATGTTAGTTAATATATTAACTAATGTTAACAAATGACACCTTATTGTAAAGTGTTAGCCTACTTTACATACAGATTTTTTTTTTATATCCCCCCACCCCCACCCTTTTTCTTGGTCAGATAGAGAAATTACATCAAATGCAAATGCACAGATCAGAAGAAACACAGAAACTTTCCAACATTCAGACTTACTGTCTGTTAAACATTAAGCTTTAGTAGATATTTAAATATGAATAAAACAATCTATAACTTTTTCTATTTAAAAAAAAATGTATAAATGTTGTCAAATATTTTCCTATGAAACATATATATACATAATAAACCTATTGCTGCTTGGTCTTGGCACAACATATTCACACATAAACCATTAGGATAACAGCAATAGCTGCTTTTACAACGTCTGCAAAACTTAAAGAAGCAGTGAAAGGAAAACAGTCTCTGGCTTCTCAGAAACAAGAACCCGCTAAGACAGGAAACAGCTGCCAAACAGTCAAGGACACACATGGTAAGTGCAACACGGACAGCGCTGATGTTTGTGAGGAGCTCCAATAACTCTCACGACGTTACAAGCACTAGGCAGTGCTGTTGGGCATGGCACTAAAGGACCCTCAACCTCATTTACGACAACCGCACAAGAGATAAGACGTTCATTCTTAGAACAGCAGGAAAACACTGAGAACAGTCACCTGCTCGTGGTCTCACAGTTGCACTATTGCACTCTGAACCACTCGATCTGCTTTTCAAAGAACGCCTGCGAGGATTCAAAGAACCCACCTCTACTGTTTCGATACGTGAAATGATCTTCTCCATCTACAGTTTCTCTTCAAGTTCAGAAAGCAGCTTTAAGGAACATAAGGTGTCTGGTAGCACAAGAGTTAAAAACAAAAAAACAAAAAAAAAAACAGGACCACAACAGGCCACAGTGACACGGTGCGAAGAACATGCGCTCGCAGATGAGAAGTGGAGCACTCAGTAGGACGCCACACTTGCACAGGCATCTGTGGTCTTGCTTGTGGTCACAGGCTTAATGAGTGAATTCTATTCAAAGTGCAAAGTATATCGTCAAGACTGTGCTATTTACGAGAAAGGGCTGAATAGATAAAAGGCAGCTGATCAGCGTTTGCGATGACCTCACTTTCTGTGCCTCTGGTGTCAAGATAAGCCAAATATTAAAAAAATAAAATAAATAAATAATATAAAAAAACAACAACATCTAGAGGTTTACTAAAGGCTAAATTGTGGTCATCTGACATGCATTGCATGCCCTCACACATGTCTGACATCATTTTATGAATCAAAACAAGAGATTTGTGACATCAGGCTGATGTGCGTCACATTGATGTCAGAGTCCCAGTCACGTCAGCCCACCAAAATGACCAAGTTGCATTCGCCGATACGCTGAATTGTGCTTGTTTAATCTCCCGAAACGGGGTCGCTAAAGCATGCCACCAGGCTAAAGGTAGGTTTCCAGCAAACTGCGTAGCAGATGTGCGTTCGCTAACACATGCACGCTGCTCATTGTGCAGTATGTAAATCGTGTAATGAGAAAACAGGGGAAGCTTCTAATACGGTGGCGGTTTCGCCCTTCATCTCTGCACTACATAAACTTTATGCTTCCTGTCATCTGCCTGTTTGAAGGACCTGTTTGAAATCCTGATCTACACACCCGCCGTCTCTGCCTGGTCCCTTCTGCGCTCATCCTCTACCTGTGGCTTGTGGTGAAGGAAGGTCATGTGATGTGCGTGTATGTGTGTGTTTGGGTAGCAGAGGCTTGCTGGTAACACACAGGTACTAGCATCTATTTCACAGGCTTTACGGGAAAAGGAAAGTAGGTTAGAGGCGGTGCGGTGATGGTGTAAGGCAAATTGCTGTACATCAGAGCAACGAGAGCCACAACAAAAGATAGACTAGAACTTTGCATTTACATAAGGATTCCCACTGGCTTCCTAAACTGAGCTCTTTACAACACAACACACTCCTACAACAGACTGTGTGCTTAATATTAATGTAAACGTTGATGGTTTGTTCAACAACCAAACTTTGGCTAACCCCAGTTTTGGCATAAATTCAGCTCTTTGGCAAGAATTAGAAAGATAAACATGAAACTCGTGCAGTTTCAATAATTTAATATAATTTGTGATTAATCTCATAACTATGTTGCAGCTGATGCATACAGTTCATGAGGGGAAAAAAGGCGTTGGCTTACATAAAATATATGTGCAAAAAAAAACTGGTCATACCAGAACAAAGTCATTAAAGAGCTTCAATTTGAAATCTTGGTACTGCATATCAGTGTTTCCCAAACAATGCAATTTTTGCAGTGGAAGAGATTTTGTCAGATATTTTTGCCGTTGCTATCTGATGGTATTCATTGTTTGTACAAAAATTCAATATTTCATACTTATTGAGCTTTAATAATAAAATTCTGCAATTCAAAGGGTGCAAATGACTTTACTAAACATGACCCATCTGGATTTGATTTATTGATAAATTACAGAATGAATCCGTATGCGTTTAAACCAAATATTTAAACAATTAGTGGTGAATAGCATCTTTGTTGTCGCTTGGGTCAGATGTTGAAATCTGAAAAATGATCATGATGTTGTATACCGCATAACCATACACTTAACCATTTGAAGCTAACTATTAAATCCACATGTTTATGTATATCCATATACATATGTACACATACACATATTTCTCATTACATTCACTATATGCTATATACAACATTTTCTCACATGAAATACAATACAGACCAGGACCTTACAGCATAATGATGTGTTGAGTTTTGCAGACGCAGACAGAGTTTTGTTTACAGTACATGGCTGCACGGATATGCATGCCGTCAACAGTTCTGTGCAAACCAAAACAAATGTAGCAGTCAGCAAAATTACTTCATGTCACAGCATTGAACACAAACTTAAAATTGCTGTCATGGCCTATTTACCTTCAACACAGTGTAATTTATATGATCTACAGTATGTATTTACATCTTCAGCCGTTTCATTTTGTACTTAGGATTTGCAATTTGTGTTGTTGTACTGAACAAACCCTGCAGAGCATTTTTGTTTAAATGTCCCCTAGAGCTGGGCGAAATGACGATATTATCGTATATCGACGATGTCTCGTAAGTATCGCGATGTCGATGTCAACAGTCAGGAAACAGACCATTATCGATATTATCGGGAAAAAAAAGATAAACCTAGTAAGTTGCAAAAAATATTTTACATAGCCCCATAGCCACCATATACAGGTTTTTTTGCATGCAAGAATGAAATAATTTAGTAGGAGGGTTGGGAATCGAAAAGCTATTCCAATTTTGGAAATCAGATCAGACGCGCAAGGTCAGGAATTGAATTACTTGTTATAAAATTAATTCGATTCTACTTCTTGATTCCTGTATGCACATTTATTGTGATTTTAAAAGACTCAACTGCAAGAAGACGAAATAGAACTCGCTTCTCGTGCACTATTTTCCGCGCTGCGCACACACACACAAAGCGCACGCTCAAAAGCCGCCTCTTATATACGCGAATACTGGACTGAGCTCTTTCTCGCATTCTTACACATTCGAATGGACAAATACACACAGAACTATATCAAAACATCCCATAAATACAATCGGTTATGTCTTAAGTCAACGTAAAGAGCTGAGAAAGAAAACAAGGGTGCATTGGATCCGTGCATTGACAGCAGCCGCTGCCGCCAGCCATTAATGTTAATCAAAGAACAAAAGAAAAGAAAATCCCTCACTGATCTTGACTGAATCACTTTTGTAACCTCAGTTTATATTTTATTTGCCTGTTGTTCGGCGCTGACTACCATAATGGCAACGTGCATCTGTGTATGCTATTATTTTGGAGATGCGTTCCAATCCTATAACCTAATTTATCCTTATTTAGGGCATAGGCCTATTCTATTTTGATCTGCAGTTTATAGTTAATAGTAGCACTGCATGTGTTTCTGAATATTTATTTAAACAGACTGTATAATGATAAAAAAAAAACCACAAACATGACAGTTATGATTAAAATACGCAAATTCCTTCACAGCCTATTCATACAGCGCACATAGTGCCCTATTTTTACAGATTTTTTTAAACAGTGTATACAGTATAATTATGTTTAATTAATCTGAGCTATAGCACTATAAATTCTTAATTCATCTGCAGCAAAACTAGAAAGTTTTGTTGCAAACGGATTAAGGCATTATATCTCAACTCGCCCCTCAACATGCGCTCGTTCGGAGTTTCGGAAGCCCAACACTGAATATTATATTGTGGGCGCTGTATTTTGGTTAATAAAATAAAAACTATAAAAATTAAAATACAAAAATGAAATTTAAATTATCCCTGCTTCTAAATAAAAAAAACAGTTTTTTATTTCGTTAAAAACAGGCCAAAAGAAACCTCCGAACTACCAGAAAGGAAAAAAACCTCAATGTTTTTGCTCAGAATTCGTTTTTAAGCCCTGCATGATTTTAGTCATAGTCTACATGATAAATATCAAATAGCCTACGTTATAGCTTGACTACAAGTTTAAAAACAACGGTACAATTGTTATAGGCTAATCAAGGAAATTAAACTTACATGAAATGTCTACACAGGCGATAATGCCAAAAAGAAAGAGAAACATCGGAAAATAGGAATAGTTTATTCAAGACATTATATGACATCAACATGCATTTATCATTCTTACAATCACCGCCAAAATGTCCAACTTCACCATGATGAACTTAAAATTGGGTTCTATTATTTTTCCTCAACAGTTCTCCTCTCAAAACGAAATTCATTTCAAACACAAATTTGATAAGAACAGAGTGGAAATTATTAGCAACACCAACATAACAGTAAAGCTAATGTTTTCTGTTAGTTTAAGCACAAACTAAGAAAAG
>JAFVLL020036139.1:0-26059 GCA_021397915.2 Tor tambroides | reverse complement strand
ACCACAGCTTTGTGTTGTCTCTCTCTGGAGTCGTGTTTGGATGGGGAAAGAACTCTGCTGGACAGCTGGGCCTCGGAGACACTACAGGTCTGATTCATCATGTAAAAGCTAAATTAGTAACAGTGAAATTGCATGTTAAGGTACTAAATTGTGCAGTACCGTATCAAATCTATATCAAAGAATGAAAATTATGCATTTGTAAGTGATGAATTCAATTCAAAATCCTTGTCACCAAAGACAGACACGTCCCAACAATTATAAATAGCCTTCAATTGAAGAAAACTGTGTCCATCTCATGTGGAGGGGAACACACTGCCACTTTATCAAAGGTACAGTATCATTATTTTATAATAATAATAATAATTATTATTATTATTATTATTATTATTGTTACATGTCCATATATATTTGGGCACGGGCACAATTTTTATTATTTTATTTGCTGATCAAACATATTCATATAGTTGCAGTTATATAATGAATACGGGCTTAAAGTGCACACTCTGAAATTTAATTTGAGAGTATTCACATCAAAATTGGAGGAAAGGTTAAGGAATTACAGATCTTTAATATGTACCTCCCCCCTTTTTCGTTTAAGGGACCATAAGTCCAGGACCATAAATTGGACAATAAGGACCATAAATTGGAAAGTTCTCTCAAAATCTGTTTCATGGACAGATGTGGGCTATTCCTTTGTTATTTCTACATAAATTAAGCAGGTAAAGGGTCTGGAAGCTGTTGCTGTGAACCCACATCATGTGGTCAAAGGAGCTCTCCATGCAGGTGAAACAGACAATTGTTAGGCTTCAAAAACAAAACAAATCCATCAGAGAGATAGCAGGAACATTAGGAGTGGCCAAATCAACAGTTTGGTACATTCTGAGAAAAAAAGAACACACTGGTGAGCTCAGCAACATAAAAAGGCCTGGACGTCCACAGAAGACAACAGTGGTGGATGATCTGAGGATCCTCTCCATGGTAAAGAAAATCCTTTCACAACATCCAGCCAAGAGAAGAACACACTCCAGGAGGAAGACGTGTCACTGTCAAAGTCTACAATCAAGAGAAGACTATAGAGAACAAATACAGAAGGTTCATCATAAGGTGCAAACAAGGCCAGATTAGACTTTGCCAAAAAAACATGCCAGACCACTTCTGGAAAAGCATTCTTTGGACGGCTGAAATTAAGATAAACCTGTACCCGAATAACGGGAAGAGAAAAGTATGGAGAAGGCTTGGAACAGCTCATGAGCCAAAGCATACATCATCTGTGAAACATGGTGGAGCAGTGTGATGCATGAGCATGCATGGCTTCCAGTGGCACTGGGTTACTGGTGTTTAATGATAACGTGACAGAAGACAGAAGCAGCTGGACGAATTCTGAAGTGTACGGGGATATACTCTCTGCCTAGATTCAGCCAAATGCACAAAAGCAACACAGGGGATTTTGAAGGTAAAAAAGTGGAATATTCTACAATGGCCAAGTTAATCTCCTGATTTCATCCCGATTGAGCATGCATTTCACTTGCTGAAGGCAAAACTAAAGGCAGAAAGACCCACAAACAGACAATAACTGAAGTCAGCTGCAGTAAAGGCCTGGCAAAGCATCACTGATGTCCATGAGTTCCAGACTTAAGGCAGTCATTGCCTGCAAAGGATTCTCAACAAAATATAAAAATGAACTTTTTATTTAGGGGCCAAGCCCCGAAGGGGCTTTTGCCCATATTGAATGTGTACAGATTCATCTTCTTCTTCCCCAAAGGGAGTCAATGGCAGCCTTATGAAAGGAACATAGGAAAATGATGAAATTTGGATTGTGATATGAATAGTGAATAGTGATCTGATCAAATTTGGGGTCTCTGGGACCAACTCTATAGCGCCACCACCAGTTTGCAAATTCAACATGGAAATAACACTTGAACCCTTTAAGAAAAATGAAACTTAGTACATCTGATTACTCCCCTCATGCTGATCACATTGAATATCTTATATTAAGTCTGCACCCATTACAGCAGTGGCCGTATTTTTGCTACTTCTGCTTCAAATTTTGTCTAATTCTTCCAAAACTTGGCAGAGATAATCTATGGATTGAGCCACATAGAAATGACTGAACAGAATTTTACGACCTACTGGTCAAAAAAAAAAGTTATGATGCTGTGAACTTAAATGAGGTCACCTTGAAATTGGTTCAAAGGCTGTATCTCGACCAAACTTTGATCAATGAAAATGAAACTTGGTACACTTCATCAACTGTGTGATATGAGGGTCCATGCCAAAGTTGGGAACAGCGCCACTTATGAGTCGTGAGACATGAAAAATTGCTCTTTTTCCTTATAACTTTTGAACGTTAGTCAGAAAATCATAATCTTTTTGTATCAGTGTCAGTGTTTTTGTATCAGCTTGTCCACCATTTTGAAATTTGTCATAAATTGCAGTATCTTTTGAACCACTTGACATATTAGCACAAAAATTTACGGGGATCATTGACGGCATGCCCCGGAGGTACCTGAGAAGTTTGAACAGACTGCCACCTAGTGTTCCAGAGATATAAAGGTTTTTGCAAAAATGCTTATAACTTTTGGAAACATTGTCCAAATTTTGTTATTTTTATATATCCTTTCATTCCCTGGGTCATGCTGATTCTGATGAAGGCTTGGCCTTGGCCCCGTATCGCTGCTTAGAGCTATATTTATGATTATATTTATTTGTCCAATTACATTTGAGCCCCTGAAAATGGGGGGACTGTGTATAAAATTCCTTTTTTAGAATTTTGTCATGTTTTTGTTCAACCCCTTGAATTAAAGCTAAAAGTCTACACTACAATTTCATCTTGATTGTTTCATTTTAATTCTATTCTCATGGCATACAGAGCCACCAGAGAAATTGTGGAAATTGTGTCAGTGTCCAAATATGGACCTAACTGTACTATTTTTAAATGATAAAATATATCATGCTATATGAATTATGAGTTGTCTTGCCAGTGTATGGTAAAGTAACAATATCTGAAATAGATGCTGATCTTATGGTTGTATCATTAGGGTGGCACAGTGTTCACATTTGGATCCGGAGGTTCTGGTCAGCTTGGGCACAAATCATTAAGAGATGAACATCATCCGCGGGTGGTTGCTGAACTGTGGGGATCTGAAGTGTCACAGGTCACATGTGGGAGGTAACGACTGTGCATAAGCAATCAGCAGTCAGAGAAATACTACAGATTTCTTTATGCACCTTTTTTAAATCTCATGCAACCATAACATATTGATAATTCCTCGCAAGATGTATATTTGCCCTAATACAAGTCTTTGTATACTTCAGTTTAGTAATGATTTTTTTTCTTGTATAAAGATATCACACGCTTGTATCAATCACATCGTCAAAGCTGATCTACTCTTTTGGATGTGGGACACAAGGGCAGCTGGGAAACGGAGAAATGATCACACAGTCTGTGCCTTTCCCTGTGGATCTGCCAACTGGTAAGCAAAAGTCATCTTTTAGCAGTAGTGTATTTTGTTATGAATATTTTTATGTTCATGATGATGCTCAAATATCTAAACTAAGTATTTGTTGCACACAGAATGTAATCATGAATATACGATTGAAAAAATCATCGCTGGGGAGAATCATTCCTTTGCCTTGTTTTTCAAAGTAGGACATGGCAGTTTTCATTAATTACTAGTTTAACATAAATTACTGCTGCACTGTGATTTCTCATGTTTTACTTGTATTTTGTAGGAACTTGAAAGTAAGGCCAAATCCAATCCAAGCAGAGGGGTTTTGACATTAAATGACAGAATGATTGATCAGTGGCTGTCTGGAACTGATTCATGGGCAACAATAAAACAGTGAGTGTTTTCCTTACAATCTTGATCTTATGTTTGTAGGATTCTTACTATTTGTATAATTAGAGGTGATACAATTGAGCAATTGTATATATGAAAGTAATGCATGTAAATGGATTAAAAAAGAATCATTAAAAATATTGTGTTATTTACAGGGAAATAAACACAGTGTTCTCCTCCGCTGCCTCTCTGAATGGAAGTTTTCTCAAAACGAGGTAAAATTAGGTAGTTCTATTTAGTAATTTCTTATTTTTTGTGCCTAAAATGACTGTTTCCATTACAGATTTGAAAGTAAATGTCTGTTTTTGTAGTTGTGATGATATTACTGCTGCACTGTGATTTCTCATGTTTTACTTGTATTTTATAGGAACTTGAAAGTAAGGCCAAATCCAATCCAAGCAGAGGGGTTTTGACATTAAATGACAGAATGATTGAATCTGATTCATTGGCAACAGTAAAGCAGTGAGTTTTTCATAGAGTGTTTCCATTTACTGATACTGATATGAATCCAGAGTTTATGTATACTATTTCCATGTCATTCTTGAAATACTGGGAAATTGCATGTGGAACTGTGTGTCAGGAACTTAATGCATTTGTCCTTCTTTTTAAACTTACTATTAAATAGGAGAAATACCAGTGAGTAAATAATGAATATGTTTATTTACCCAATCCAGTAAGTGAATCTCAGTGTTACATGTAGGATTCTTACTATTATGTAATTAGAAGAGCTGTACCCTAATAATATAATTGAGCAATCGTATATTAATGCATATAAACAGACTAAAAATATTGTGTTATTTACAGGGAAATAAACACAGTGTTCTCCTCCGCTGCCTCTCTGAATGGAAGTTTTCTCAAAATGAGGTAAAATTAAGTAGTTCTATTTAATATTTTCTCATTTTTGTGCCTTCTTCCATTACAGATTTGAAAGTAAATGTCTGTTTTTGTAGTTGTGATGATCATTATCAGACGTCTGAAGAGCACTGTGGTTTGGATTTTGATCTGGTTAAAACATCCTTTGCAAAGTTATTAGAGAATAAAAGCTTGAGATCAGAGGTAATGTTGTACATTTATAAACATAAAAAATGTTAATTACATTTTAAACAATAAGATGCAGTTAATAGTTTGTGTATCTCAGGTAGTGAAGGTGGTTGAACAAATGTTGCGATCTCTGAATCCAAATCCAACTGGTGTGGAATCTCTGAGAGTTTATCTTCTCCTCCCTGAGCTCATCAGACGTCTCAAGAAACAAAAAACCGAACTCACTGAGGCTCTGGCCTCCAAAATCCTTCAGCTGGATCCTGATGCTCACAAGGTGTTAGGTAACGCTGAAGACCTTTCAGCCTTTGACTTGTGTTTTTGGCTTTGCTCTATTTGCTCTAAGTTTGTGTGTGTTATATTCTCAGAGAAGTACTGGTCCAAACTCCCTGATGATTGGCTCAGAAGCCTGGTGGAGTTATTTCGCAAAGCATCTGCTGAGCTGATTGGCCAGATTTCTTGTGGTAAAATGGGCTATGACTTAACTAAACGCCTGAAGAAGTTTTTGAAGATCCTTTCAATGATCTACCAGGTGCCTTTTTTTAACAAAGATGCATTTTTGGATCAAATATGTATTTTAATCATTGTATAATAGTTGTTTATACTTTGTTGTGAAGGTCTACTGCAGTGCCAACAGAGACATCCCAAACAGGGATTTCGTCATTCATGACATCAGTGATCTACTAGATACAGTAAGAACCAAAGCAGTAGTGAATTCTGCTGCACAAAGAGATTTTTAGAGGAAAACCAAATCACCACAATTTTCTTTTTCTACATCAATAGCTGCAAGCCACCTTGGAGGATCCGTTATTGCAGTTATTGCAGTTATTGCCGTTATTGCGGTCTGTTATTACTGATGTTTGTCAGGATATGCTGAAATTGAAAGATTACTACTTTGTGGGTATTGAAGGCTTTGGACATGATACATATCAATAAATTTCAAATAGATTTGCATTACATGTAGCAATAACTACCAGAAATCTTATACTGCTTTATTGCATTTTTCTTTCAGGGAACTATTAACATATTGGTCAAGTTCCCTTTTGTGGCTGACACTGTATCTAAACGGAGAATGTTTCATGTGAGTGCCAGACATGAAGATGTATTCAGTCATACAAATGCCATATGAGTATGCCAAACAGAATATGCCAAACAGTTTGACAGAATTTGCATTTTTGGCTGGAATATCCCTTTAAAAGCTAACATAATTTTACTCTTCTTAGTACTTGTGGTGCCAACTCTTCAGACCCAGGGCCAACAGCAACGTGTTGCACTTAAACAGGGAATCAGTGTGGTTGGACACACTTACGTATCTCAGACAAAAAACCCACTCATTTCACAATCCATTGAAGGTTAAAGAATTACAGAATAAAAATCGGAGTTGAAATGTCTGAAATGGTATTTTAATGAAAATCTCCTTTGCAGGTGACGTTCATCGGGGAGAATGGAGTAGATATGAGGGGTTTATCAGCAGAATTTTTCTCCCTCCTTTCCCAGTCTCTTCTGAAATGGGAGAAGAAGGTGCTTGAGGTCCATGAGAGTTCACTGGTTTGGTTCAATCCTGATGTAAGTTTTACACCAAACATTCCTTGTTCTTCCTAATGTGGTCTTTCTCGTATATCACATACATGTGCTGTGATGCTTGTGTCTTTTCAGGGCATGCAAGCTAATAGGGATTATTACTATCTTGGCGTTATCTGTGGAATGGCGCTCTACAACCGTCATTATATAAACATTGACTTCCCACTGGCCTTGTTCAAGAAACTCCTCCAGCAGAGTCCTACTCTGAATGATCTGGAGGAACTGTCCCCTGTGGAGGCCAGGTAAACGATTAAAGACTACGAGCCATTAGACCTTTTACACTGTAGTGTTACAGAGCAGGTCATATTTATAATTGTATTTCAAAAATCTCATTAGAAGTCTGAAAAGCCTTCTTGAGGAGGAGGAGGACGAAGTAGTGGATATGCTCTTTTTGGATTTCACGGTAATACAGTTTCTATGGTTCATTTGTATAAAAGTGTACACAGCTGTTGTTTAAATGCTTACATTTCTGCTGTTATTTACCTCCTTCAGGTCAAAGGAAAAAAGCTCATTCCAAATGGAGATCAAATTCAAGTGACCAAAGTTAATAGGTAGAAACTATCTATCCATCTGGCCAAAGTTTATAACTAGCAACAGATTCATTTTATAAATGTCCTCTTGATGTTATAATAGACTTCAATGAATTATACATTATTCCTGAAATATATACATGACAAAATAACATTAAAAGCCAAATTAGTCTATAGATGCTGTAGATCAGGGGTCACAAAACTTGCTCCTGGAGCGCTTGGTGTCCTGCAGAGTTTAGCTACAACCCTAATCAAACACACCTAAACTAGCTAGGTCTGAAACTTCAAGGCAGTTGTGTTGAGGCAAGTTAGAGCTAAACTCTGCAGGACACCAGCCCTCCAGGACCAAGTCTGGTGACCCCTGCTGTACAAGTTCGTTTTGTGCATTGCAAAGTAAAAACTTTTTTTTTCCAGACAGAAGTATGTGGATTTGTATGTCGACTTCGTTTTCAACAAGTCAGTGAAGAAACAGTTCAAACATTTTTCAAGAGGTTTCTCTAAGGGCTGTCCGCTCGATGTCTGGAGCATGTTTCACCCTGAGGAACTCCAGGAGCTTCTCCACGGCTCCCCTAAATACGAGTGGAAGGAGCTTCAGCAGGTAAACCTGTTCAAGAAACTTGCCAATTTTTGATGTTTTGAATATTTTATAGTACCTGAGTTTTTCTGCTTCTTCTTCAGTGTGCTTCCTATGAAAGCTGTTCTGCCTCTGATGAGCTCATCAAAAACTTCTGGGCTGTTTTCTTTGAGTTATCTGAAGAGAACAAGAAGAGGTTTCTGAGTAAGTGTTGGCTTTAACATATGAGCATCCTGAAGCATCTACGTCACATGCACATTTAGGGAATATCATTATTATTCCTTCACATCTTCACATATTATTTATTTTTCTCTAGTTTTCTTGTATGGGACGGACCGTGTACCTGTGGGAGGTTTCTCAAAGCGCTCTCTGAAGATTTTAAAGGCAGACTGTCCTGATGCAGAAGACCGACTGCCAGAGGCCCAGACCTGTTTTGGCAGATTAATTCTTCCCAAATACAGCGATATCAACACACTTCGTGACAAACTTATACACGCTATCAGCTTTTGTGAGGTTTTTGGACGAGTGTGAAATTCCCACAAGGTTCCAACCCCAAAATATGGCTATAGAGTCACAGATTTGCCTCACAGATGTAACACAGATCACTCTTGCTGGGAGCAAAACATTTTGCTTAATGTTGTCACATTATTTATGTAGATTTATATAGTTATCATAAAAAATTAAATATTTGTAAATAAACAATAGGGGAGATATATTCTATTTTTAGCACTACTTTGTAATTTGGCACTTTGTAATTTTTATCACATTATAAAATATATTTTGGTCTGTCACCTCATAACCTTATGATTTGTTATTTGGTTTTGAAATAAAAAGACATTCTCCTAAATACTTCTCATATTACCTATATATAAATATCTTAAGACATGGAACATAAATGGCAACAGAACTGGAAAAAATGTATTATTTTGATTTTATATGAAGCAATGAGACAAAATTCAAATTCAACATTTTTTTCACAACTGACAAGGAGATGAAGTAGGCTCTACGTGTAATACCAGTTTTTATCCAGCAGACGTCAAACTTTACCTGTTTTTGTGGCGCTCCTTAATCTGTTTGGTTGACAGGTTTGAGCTAATTAACAGCAGGTGTTTCTTGTCACACTGTTACTACAAATGTCCTTCCAGCAGTTTGACCTCATTAAGGTGGCTGGATAGCCTCAGAAAAGTAGGCTAATGAAGCACAGAAACGGTAACAGGAAACAGCAGAGGATGTGGCTGAACTGTTTTTTGATTGTTTTTCTCCACACTAATCATTTAGTGGACTCATTCTCTTTGGAACCTGGTGAAACTGATTCAGAGGATGAATGGGACTCGGTGGAAAGTTTAACATTAAGCGCAGAAGACTATGACAGTGATTTGTTTATGCCACAACCAAAAATGCGCTCAAAACCGGCTCCTCCGCTAAAATTACCGGTGTCGGTACGAATACCAGCGGCTGAACTCTACAAAGACCTTTTCACCCCAGAAAAGGGCGGTAAACCGATGCCTCCGAAGGTCAAGGCTATACTTCTGCCCAGAGTACCTGCCGCAAAACCGGCAAAACCTGTCTCCGGTGCGACGAAGATGGTGGAGGTTTTGTGTCACCTGGACCGGATGTTCGTGAGAGTCCTGAAGAGTTTTTTTACTAGTCACGGCACGTGGAGATACTTGAAACTGGGAACGTGTGCTGTCAATAAAGCCACGGCTACTCACTATTATTTTCTGTACTATCTGAAAGGATGTGGCATAAAACGAGAGGTGGGTGACTATATGGCCACGTACACACTGTAGCCAAATTAGGTTAATTAAAATTCACCACAGTGTGTGGTGTATCAGATGTGCACGCCTTATGTAGACGGTAGTTTGGTTTAAATGGCAGAATACAACGAGTCTATGGGGGATTCACTCCCGTGGTTCAATGCAGTTTCACTCCTGATAACTTGCTCTTACAGTGTGTACGTGGCCTTTTGGTAACATGTTTTATTTCAGGAGGATGCCAATCGAGTGACTTACACAAACACGCTCCACTATAAACCAGCTGTCACTGGGTTGATTGTGAGGGAACTGCCGTTTTCGATGTCTATTCGTTGTAGCTACACAAAGTAAAGTGGTTTTCATTTGGTTTGAATTGGTAAATACTTTTTAAATTCAGATTTTCATAGGCTTTTTTTTTTTTTTTTAATTCTAAGGTTTCATCGCTCTTATCAGGTTGGATTCAAACCCAAGATAGTTGGTGGATCTGTGTACAGGGGCCTACAAACTCATGCAGGGCTCTCAATCATGGCAATGGACGGTATATTACTTATTAGTTTTTGTTTTTTTTTCACGTATAAAACAAATGCATAGTTTGAGTGTGTGGTTTATATATGCACTATATATATATATATATATATATATATATATGTATGTATATGTGTATGTATGTGTGTGCTGGTCATATAATTAGAATATCATCAAAAAGTTGATTTCACTAATTCCATTCAAAAAGTGAAACTTTTATATAATGTATACATTCATTCCACACAGACTGATATATTTCAAGTGTTTATTTCTTTTAATTTTGATGATTATAACTGACAACTAATGAAAACCCCAAATTCAGTATCTCAGAAAATTAGAATATTACTTAAGACCAATACAAAAAAAGGATTTTTAGAAATCTTGGCCAACTGAAAAGTATGAACATGTACAGCACTCAATACTTAGTTAGCTCCTTTGCCTGAATTACTGCAGTAGGCGGCGTGGTATGGAGTCCACAAACCGTGGCACTGCTCAGTTGCTAAGTGAGGGAGCCCAGGCTGCTTGATAGTGGCCTCAGCTCTTCTGCATTGCTGGGTCTGGCATGTCGCATCTTCCTCTTCACATACCCCCATAGACTTTCTATGGGGTTAGTAGTCAGGCGCAGCTTGCTGGCCAATTAAGAACAGGGATACCATGGTCCTAAAATCCAGGTACTGGTAGCTTTGGCACTGTGTGCAGGTGCCAGTCCTGTTGGAAAATGAAATTGCATCTCCATACCCAGTTGGTCAGCAGCAGGAAGCATGAAGTGCCCTAAAACTTCCCTGGTATACGGCTGTGTTGGACGCTGGACCTCAGAAAATCAGAGTGGACCAACACCAGCAGATGACATGGCACTCCCTCAAAACCATCACTGACTGTAAACTTTTACACTGGACCTCAAGCAACGTGGATTCTGTGCTCCTTCTCTTCCTTCCAGACTTGGGACTGATTTCCAAAGAAATGCAAAATTTACTTTCATCAGAGAACATAACTTTGGACCACTCAGCAGCAGTCCAGTCCTTTTGTCTTTAGCCCAGGCGAGACGCTTCTGACGCTGTCTGTTCAAGAGTGGCTTGACACAAGGAACTGACAGTTGAAACCCATGTCTTGGCTACGCCTGTGCGTAGTGGTTCTTGAAGCACTGACTCCAGCTGCAGTCCACTCTTTGTGAATCTCCCCCACATTTTTGAATGGGTTGTTTCACAATCCTCTCCAGGGTGCGGTTATCCCTATTGCTTGTACACTTTTTTTTTTTTTTTCTACCACATCTTTTCCTTCCCTTCGCCTCTCTATTAATGTGCTTGGACACAGAGCTCTGTGAACAGCCAGCTCTCCTTTGCAATGACCTTTTGTGTCTTGCCCTCCTTGTGCAAGGTGTCAATGGTCGTCTTTTGGACAACTGTCAAGTCAGCAGTCTTCCCCATGATTGTGTAGCCTACAGAACTAGACTGAGAGGCCATTTAAAGGCCTTTGCAGGAGTTTTGAGTTAACTAGCTGATTAGAGTGTGGCACCAGGTGACTTCAATATTGAACCTTTTCACAATATTCTAATTTTCTGAGATACTGAATTTGGGGTTTTCATTAGTTGTCCGTTATAATCATCAAAATTAAAAGAAATAAACACTTGAAATATATCAGTCTGTGTGGAATGAATGTATACATTATACAAGTTTCACTTTTTGAATGGAATTAGTGAAATCAACTTTTTGATGATATTCTAATTATATGACCAGCACCTGTATATATGTCGTGAAAGAGTGTGGTTTTTTTTTTTTTTTTTTTTTTTTTTTTTTAAATTGATTATTAGAGCTTACAGCTCATGACAACCAAAAATCAGTATCTCAAAATATTAGAATATTTACATTTGAGTTTCAATTAATGACCATCCCTACAGTATAAATTCTGGGTATCTCTTCTTTGAAACAACAATAATGGGAAAGACTGCTGACTTGGCAATGGTCCAGAAGACAATCATTGATACCCTCCACAAAGAAGATAAGTCACAGAGGGTCATTACTGAAAGGGGTGGCTGTTCACAGAGTGCTGTATCAAAGCATATTAAATGCAAAGTTGACTGGAAGGAAGAAATTGGGTAGGAAAAGGTGCACAAGCAACAGGGATGACCGCAAGCTTGAGAATACTGTCAAGCAAAGACGATTCAAACACTTGAGAGAGCTTCACAAGGAGTGGACTGAAGCTGGAGTCAGTGCATCAAGAGTCACCATGCTCAGACATCTTCAGGAAAAGGGCTACCAAGCCACTTCTGAAACAGAAACAACGTCAGAAGCATCTTACCTGGGCTAAGGAGAAAAAGAATTGGACTGTTGCTCAGTGGTCCAAAGTCCTATTTTCAGATAAAAGTAAATTTTGCATTTCAGGTGCCAAATCAAGGTCCCAGAGTCTGGAGGAAGAGTGGAGAGGCACAGAATCCATGTTACTTGAAGTCCAGTGTGAAGTTTCCACAGCCAGTGATGATTTGGGCTGCCATGTCATCTGCTGGTGTTGGTCCAATGTGTTTTCTGAAGTCCACAGTCAACGCAGCCATCTACCAGGAAATTTTAGAGCACTTCATGCTTCCTTCTGCTGACAAGCTTTATGGAGATGCTGATTTCATTTTCCAGCAGGACTTGGCACCTGCCCACACTGCCAAAGGTACCAAAAGCTGGTTCAATGACCATGGTGTTACTGTGCTTGATTGGCCAGCAAACTCGCCTGACCTGAACCCCATAGAGAATCTATGGGGTATTGTCAAGAGGAAGATGAGACACCAGACCCAACAATGCAGATGACCTGAAGGCTGCTATCAAAGCAACCTGGGCTTCCATACCACCTCAGCAGTGCCACAAACTGATCACCTCCATGCCACGCCGAATTGAGGCAGTAATTAAAGCAAAAGGAGCCCCTACCAAGTATTGAGTACATATACAGTAAATGAACATACTTTCCAGAAGGCCAACAATTCACTAAAAATGTGTGGGGTTTTTTTTTTTTTTTTTGGTCTTATGAAGTATTCTAATTTGTTGATGGTGAATTGGTGGGTTTGTTAAATGTGAGCCTAAATCATCACAATTAAAAGAACCAAAGACTTAAACTACTTCAGTCTGTGTGTATTGAATTTGTTTAATACATGAGTTTCACAATTTGAGTTGAATTACTGAAATAAACTTTTCCACAACATTCTAATTTATTGAGATGCACCTGTATATGTATTTAAAAAAAAAAAAAAAAAAAAAAAAAGCTTCACGTTTCTGTTTAAGTTCCCCAAGATTGGCCCCATTTACTTGTTGCTTTGATTGATTATTTGAGGGACTTGGCAAATTTATGGTTTGTGATCATCTGCATTGTGCCCCAAATTATGTTGATTGAGATTAACTTGTACTGAACTGAAAATATTACTTTTAAGTGTAAACTGATTAGTAGTTTGTGGTTTCAGCATCTTGGAATTTGCTTGTTGATGGCCAGAGTTTTGTCCTTGGCAAACCAATGTGCTTTGAAGCCAAAGCCCCCAGCAGTGATGCAAGCAAACGGCTGTACCTGAATAGTTGTTTTGTCACTTCCTCTCCCAGCCCTCAGTCAATGGAGAAATATTCTGTGGTTGAGAATTATGGGTAAATATGATCTTTTTGTACTGATTTATGAAAAGTCGACTTGCGTTGCTGTTTCCACAAATTTAAAAGTCATTGTTTATGGTCAAATTCAAGTTTGACCATAGTTTAGATCAGGGATAGGCAGCTTTGGTCCTGGAGGGCTGGGGTCTTGCAGAGTTTAGCGCCAACCCTAATCAAACACACCTGAAGAAGCTAATCATTGTCTTCAAGATCACTAGAAAGTTACAGGGAGGTGTGTTTGATTAGGGTTGGAGCTAAATTCTGCAGGACACTGGCCCTTCAGGACTGAAGTTGCCTATCCCTGGTTTAGATTTACTTGGCTCATTGTATTGAAGTCCACATCAAATCAATTTTTCTTTTTTTCAGCGTTAAATAAGTGATCCATTGACTGGATTACAAAAGTTAATTTGGCACTTCTAATCCATTTTAAAAAAAAAAAAAAAAAAAATTAACACACCCTCACCAAATTAGCAAGTGACGATCTAAATTACCAATGGATAAATTGAAATCCCTTTTCATTATACAATAAGTTGTTTCAATGGTGAAAATTACTACAATTTTCCGTTTCATTCCAACTTTATTATCATCGGTGTAGATGCCTGGTGGACAGCAAGAACAGTGTTTTGACGAAGTTCCACACCAGTTCTAACAAGATGACTGTGAGGCTTTGTGTTGCAGCTTTTCTGTTTAAAAACATGGTTTCTCTGCCACAGTCCAAAAAGGTAAAAACATGAAATATTTATAAGACATTTCAATGAATTCCTGGGTTGTTGGACCTCTTTAAAAACTCCTCTTCCCTTTGTAGACTATGTTTATACATTGTGTGTTGGACTTTGGACCACAGACTCCTACACCAAGTGCCAAGTCATGCACGTATAACGCAAAAACCAAGAAGTGAGTTTAAGCACATAAGGAGCGCAAATATACTCGCTGTGCAAAATTTCTGCTCTAATGATTAGATTCCCCTTGCATATTCTATTAAACGGTTTGTGGGGTTTTTTTCCCCTTAAGATTTAAATTCATCCACCCAAGTCTGAGAGTAGTAATTGTAGATGTTTGTGTGCTGTAGGTGGACTGAGCTATATGGTGATTCCACAGTCTGCAACTGTTGTGAATCTACATGTCCTGCTCCTTCAGTTGCATCTGGTCTGTACAAATGGATTAACTTCCTAAATGAAGTTTGATTTACCCAAATTTCTTCCTTGCTGACCAAGTTTTTCTATTTTCATCAGATAAGACAATGATCACCAGTGAGTCTTGGAATTTGAAGATGGGCCTAGAAACCTCATCACCTCGTTCACCAGAAGAGTCCATGCCTGAATTTTCTTCAGCTGGCCATGATGACTTTGAGTTGTTCTGGGAATCCGATGATGATGATGATTACTAGAAGGATGTGTTTTACAGATGGCAGATGTGTCAAGGACTCTGTGTTATGCCTTGTCAAGTTAATAAGATAAACTGAATTCTCACAAATTCTTTCGTCTCTTTACATTTGTCACCAAAAGAGTAAATGCATTATGAAGTAATGAACACCTGAGCAAAAGTACATTTAAGCACTTCCAGCACAACATCTCATAAATTGAATTATTATTATTTTTTTTATAGACCGTTTCTCATTGATCCATATTTATATATCAGCACTGGCATGTTTCTAATCATCTCCTGTAAGTGTCTATTTGTTTTTAAGTACAATTCTTCATTTGACAAAGGCAGAAACAAGTTAACAGGTTTTCCCATTCTGAAATCTTTTGGAAATCCAATCTCACTAGGAATGAGAGGGTTCCCAACCAGAGCATGGTTTAGTGATTTAGCTTTGAGTTTCTGCTGTAAGAAAGTCAGCAGGTCATTAAGCCTGCAAGCCATCTGCTCAGGGTCCCAAGATAAGGTTTTGTTGACCAGAAAATGTAACACTGCGTTCTTCAAGTGGTAGTTTGTAAGCCCACATGGTCCAGTGAGGCCAGTCTGGTGTTAGTGTAGGAAGGAAAGGATCTGTAGGCAATGAATATGGCATGTATTGTCTGGAAGCGTTTTGATTATATGTTGAAGAAGGGCGTTTTCGTAGTGTGTAAAACATACAGGCCAATGGGTGTCTGAGAATATGGCAGAGGGAGAATACGGGATCAGATGTACTTCTGAGTCTTTAAATCTGACCACAGTTGTGAGGTTGAACAGAATGACCCAACCTGACCTGAAACGAACTTTGAGACTTCCAGGGTTTTCTCTATTCTGGAATAGTAGGTCAAACTCATACTTGTGGCTGATCTCATCCCATGCTTTGCTAACGGCTGTCTTAAACCACTTCACAACATGTGTTTTAGCAAGATATAAGCTATTTTCTTGGCATAGAAGGTCATTAATGTACTTTTCAGTTACATTATCATCTTTTTTATCTGGATGTAGAAGACACAATGTATCATCATCTAGGTTGGAATTGCTGCAAGGGCAGATGGTTGAACTGGTGCCGCCTTTGACCATCTTGACTCTGCAACAGTACTGGATGATTGAAGAGCCTCTACTTTCTTTCAAAAGCTCAAACTCGAAGCTATATGGCTTTGGAGGGACGATGGGTACATGTATGTCGCACATGATGCTCTTTCTTGAAGCCCATTGCTCGTATAAGCTCCCAACACCAACAAAGTCCTCAATCTCCATGTCTGAACCTGTAGTCTTCACAGATTCCAGCAGGTCATTCACAAAACCCTCTACAAACTCACAAGTTTGCCAACTGTGACTGGGTGGAACCAGGATACACTGGTTATGGAAGCTAGTTAAGGTCTTGGAATCAAGATCTGAAACTTGGGAGATGTTCAGGCATCTCAGCATCTTCCTTAGCAGCTTGGAACCCTTTCTGAAGAAATTTTTTAAAATACGAAAAAATGAAATCAAGGAGACTGTCTTCCAAAGGTACCAACTGTAGGTGTCCTCTTGGTCACTAGATTGTTTCCCTTGAATTATCGTTGTCAATTTTTGACTTGAAGTTGGTATTTTTTGGTCGATGAGTAATCCCTGATCAACTTGATGTTCGTGATGGATGTCAGTCTGGCCAGCTTGTGGCTTTTCCGGGTGTGCCGCATCCCCCTGAGAGACATTCTGGTCCACAGTGGGCCCTGACTGGTCCATGTTGACATGCTCATGTGTTAGGCCTTCCTTTGACATATGCAATGTCTGTTTGTCTGTGTCAATATCCAATATTTTCTGGTCATCTGGTGCAAATGCCTTTTGGCGGAAGTCATTTTGCTCTCCCACTGGGGACATTTGCTCCTCGTGCAGCACCGTGGTCTTGACATTTGGCGTAATTTGTTGAACATCTGATGTGTCCCCCTCTCCTCTCGGCACCCTGCGATGACTTTGTGACACTTCCTGATCTGAATGTGGCAGCTCCATGGCAACATTGTGCTCCCCTTGTTCTAGCTTTGCCCCCTCCTCCAATAGAAAATGCTCATGGTCTTGCATGCTCACCATGATGTTGTCATCTTGGTCGTGAAAGTCATTGTGATCCTTTGAGAGGAACAGACTGACGACCATGACAAACACCTTTAGTAATGTGTCCTCCATCCTGTGAGTGAAAAAAAAAAAGTTACTTCCTGCACACAAAGCTGTATATTCTCCATGAAAATATTCATAAACAACATCATTAGCAATAAAAAAATGAAGTATTGAATTGCTTTTGAAATAATAATATATTACTGCTTTAAAGTTCCGGTAGCATTAGTGTCCGTCATTCTGAAATATTATTTCATTTACATCATCCACTATTGCTTAATGGATTTTTTTTTTTTTTAATATGTAATTAAACAACTTACCTTTCAGGACCCCAACTTTAAGCACAAAAAAGACATCTCTCAGTGTAAAGCCGAAAAGATAAGTTGGCTGAAAATGTGTTTGCAGAGCTCTGTTCAGTTTTTTGCTTCTCACACAGGATGTACTCGGTCAGAGTTTGAGTTTGACAGCACAGTGTTCAGGAATTGTGCTGTCATACAACCCTTCCTCTTTTTTAAAATAGTACACCGGTAACACCTCTACATACAATGTTGTATGCAGGTTTGTCTGATTGCTGTGTGTGGACCAAAATAAAAATGTAAATCACTCAGTAATCAAAATAAACCCAATAGTGGTGCATTTCAAACTACTAATTCCAGAACTTTTTAGAATCGACTAATATACTCAAATATACTCCAAGATATATTAATGTTTTTATTAAAACTACAATTCTGTTCTTTGTAAGAGCAAAGTTGTTCAGAAGTCTCAATAGTCTCTGCCAGCTGCGGTTGATGCCACAGCAATGAAGCATGTGGACTGTTGGAAGTTAAAAACTTAAGTTTGATTTGCTTTAATGGTGCTTGTGTCCACTTACCTTGTTAGGGCAATCAAATAATTGCAATCCTTTAGCTGTCATGTTTTTAAAAAATTGGGTTTAATTTTTTTGCTGTTATGCTGTATTTTTGAATGAATCTTTTGAGTAAATAATTTTTAAAGATTCACTCATAACACTCCAGACTCACTGGTCACCACCTTCAGGAATAAATTTGTTACCTAAAAAAATATTTCCATATGAAGTGGTGAACGAATATGAGCAAACTTTTTTAAAGTTATATTTATGAGCTTTTATACCTTTATTGAATAGGACAGTACAGATTAGACAGGAAAGCATTTTTGATTGGAGAGAGAGGGGGATGGGATCGGCAAAGGGGACGGGAAGGAAATCGAACTTGGGTCGCCGTGAGCATAGTTGCGCTATGTGTCGCCGCACTAACCATGTTGCTATCAGTGCCGACTGAGCAAACTTTTTTGGTGAACTGATATGTATTCAGTGAGGTGAATCAAAATCCCACTAATATTTTCTGAGATTCATCGTGGTTTAGTAATCAAGTTGGTGAATATGGCCTTTGTCAAGTCAAGCCCTTCAGTGGAGTTGCCTTGACAGTTACTAGGGCAGTCATGGTCTAATCGACTTGTAAACCAAAGGTTGCGGGTTCGATTCCCAGTACTGGCAGGAATTGTCAGTGGGGGAGAGAATGAATGGTGCTCTCTTCCACCTTCAATCATCAGTTTCATTAGCACTGTTACGCATATATTCTGCTATGTTGTGTATACACTAGTACATACTACGTACTGTATAGCTAACAATAGAGTGTATATTTAAGGTTTTTAAAGGAAATATGGTTGATTTGATAATCATTGTAAATGATTCAAAAGTTTTCCACCAACTATACCTGCAATCCCACAGGAGATTTAATTTGAATAGGGAGAGGCAATGCCTTTGCATGCGCTCTGAGCCACACCGCCTGTTACCATGGTATCACCACCTATGTAAATACATGCAATCAACTATATATACTATGATACAATACAAAGACACTTTTTTGCATTGATACTGAAATCATGATGTCTGCAAGGACAAAAATACAAACAGACGGAAATTTAGGATATCAACAGATTCACATTTTCACCTAATTGCTTAGCATCTTTTACATCACGTGGAAGAAGGCGTGTATTTTGTTTTGTGTGTCAGAGAGAGATAATGAGGGCTAAAACAGATAACACAAAATCCTTTGCTTTCACAAGTGGATGAATATTTGGCAGCACATTGCAAAATTCTGTAAGTAGACAGCTGTCTTTTCAGCATTTTGCTGCACAATTATTTCAGACTTGTATATTTAAGTTTTTTATAATTTAGTCAGTGAATTGTCTTGTGACCCTATTTACAGTACTTAGTATAATTATGTATAATTCAGCAGTGCGCATTATTCTAAAGAAAAAATTGTCTACAAGTTACTGCATACTGTACATTTTTTGGTAACACTTTACAATAAGGTCTCATTTATTGACATTAGTTAATGCTTTAACATGAACTAATAGAGAGCAATGTATGTTTACAGCATTTATTAACCTAATAATGTTAGTTCATGAAAAATGTTCATGTTCAAGTTAGCTCACAGTGCATTAACTAATGTTAACTTTTGACCTTTTAACCTTGTTTTAGTAAATGTTGAGATTAACATGAACTAAGAAGATTAATAAATGCTGGTATTGTTCGTTGCTAGTTCCTGTTAACTAATGTTATCCATTTTTCATTATTCAATTAATTCCAAATTGACTTTATACATATTTTTATTGGCATCTGTACAGTGGCCCAGTAGTGCACAACACAACAAAATCTAATTATAGCTAATTATTGTGGCTTGTTTCCGTTGTGTTGTGCTAAGTTCATTGTGTTGCAGCTTGTTTCCGTTGTGTTTTGCTAATTTTGTTGTATTGTGGCTTGTTTCTGTTGTGTTGTACTAATTTCATTGTGTTGTACACTGCTGGGCCACTGTACGTCTGTGGCTGTATGAAGAACCTTTAACATATATGGAACCTTTCTTTTGCACAAAAGGATCTTTATAGTGAAAAAAGGTTCTTCAGATCACTGCGAAAACCCCCCTTTAGGACCTTTATTTTTAAGATTGTAGAAAACTTTTTAAGAAAGACATTCTGTATGTAAAATATCAATATTGGCTCTTAAGTAACAAAATTTCTTCTCATACAGGTTAATATCCAGATAGACCAATCCAAGATATCAACATGGATAAGTTCCGTATGATGGCCCAGATTCTTCAGTCCAACCAAGAGTCTTTTATGAATGGTATTTGTGGCGTCATGGCCCTGGCGAGTGCTCAGCTCTACACGTCTTTTGAATTCAACTGCCCCTGTATCCCTGAATACAACTACTCGTATGGGATCAGTATGCTAGTTATTCCACCTATATGGTTCTTCCTTTTGGGTTTTGTACTAAACAACAATGTCTCGATGCTGGCGGAGGAGTGGAAACGGCCGGTGGGACAGCGGAGGAAAGACCCTGCGGTCATGCGGTACATGTGTGTGTCCATATCCCAGCGGTCCCTCATCGCACCAGCCGTTTGGATCTCAGTGAATCTGATGGATGGTAAAAGCTTCCTGTGTGCCTACAGTATGGATCTGGACATGTCTGAATTTGGCAAGAATATTAGTGGACATGGATTGTCTCAGGAGGAACTCTCACGAACACTGGCCAAAATACCATGCAAGCATATATATGATGGCCAGCACATCCTGTCGAGAGAGGCCGCCACCAGATACATACGCTGTATTTCACAGGTAAAATGATCTGCTTACTGCAGTATTTGCCACTGCTTGATATTAAAATGATAGTTTACACAATGAAAATGAAAATTCTGTTATTAATTACTCACCCTCATGTCGTTCCAAACCAGTAAGACCTTTGTTCATCTTCGGAACACAAATTAAGTTATTTTTGATGAAATCTGAGAGCTTTCTGACCCTCCATAGACAGCAAGGGAACTACTACATTCAAGCCCCAGAAAGGAAGTAAGGACATCATTAAAATACTCCATGTGACATCAGTGGTTGAACTGTAATTTTGTGAAGGTACAAGAATACTTTTTGAGTGCAAAGAAAACAAAAATGACTTTATTCAATAATTCTTCACTTTCACGCATGCATCGTATGAATGGCGGTGGACAGTGACACGGAAGAGAAGAAATTGTTGAATACAGTCATTATTTTTGTGTTCTTTATGCACAAAAATTATTCATTCAGAAAGCTCTCTGATTTCATCAAAAATATCTTAATTTGTGTTTCGAAGTTGAAGGAAGGTCTTACAAAAGTCGTCTAAAACTCAATTCTTGGAGGGCCACAGCTCTGCATAGTTTTGCTCCAACCCTAATCAAACACACCTGATCCAGCTATTCAAGTTCTTCAGGATTACTAGACACTTCCAAGCAGGTGTGAGTTGGAGCTGGTTGGAACTAAACTCAGCAGAGCTGTGGCCTTCCAGAAGTTGAGTTTGAGACCACTTTCTTACAGGGTTTGGAAGAATATGAGGTTGAGTAATTAATGACAGAATTTTCATTTTTTGGGTGAACTATCCCTTTAATTCAAAACAGTAGTAGGATTACATTAAAAAAAGCACATTGATGTTTCTATGCGGCCTAAACTCAAAAAGTACTCAGACTCGGAACACAACAGTTGGGTTCTAGAAGTAAAAATAATTAATTTGTCTACAGAAATGTGGTAAAAGTGTTAAAAACTGTAAACCCCCCCCCCAAAAACCCCCAAAAACATTTTTGTTACTTGAAATAAAATAAATGGTAACTTAAAATATTGAAAAACATAAACCTATTTAAGCTAGCTGCCAAGGCAATATTTCTCATTTTCATAATAGTTTAACTAGATGTACTAAAATAGCTAAAACTGAAATAAAAATTAATAAATTTTATGAACACAGAACAAAACTAACACACACATATTTGTTGACAAAAAGAATTAAGAAAATACTTAAAGAACCATGGCTGCTGAAAACGGCGAAAATGTAGCACTCTGCACAAGCCTAAAACTATTGGCGTAGATTTAAACATTTAGATTTCTTAATGGCATTGTACAATGAGGCTGAAAATAATAATGTTACTAATATATACATTTTGTTTGTCTGTATTCGAAATGTTCCAGGCTTTTGGATGGTTGTTCTTGTTGATCATCACAATTGCTGCATTTCTGATCAGAGCCATTCGTCCTTGCTTCACTCAGGCAGCCTTTCTCAAAACCAAATACTGGTCCCACTATGTAGACACGGAGCGCAAGGTGTTTGATGAGACTTGCACAGAACATGCCAAAAGTTTTGCCAAGATCTGCATCAAGCAATACTTTGAGGGTATTAGCGGTGAGATTCAAGGCTTTCATGATCATTCACGTGGAGATGATAGCGATGATGAGGACGATAAACCTGCTACAGAGGAAGACAAACTGATGGGCGTTCGGCGCCAGGACACCATGAATAAGGTGCTGTGGGACTGGCACACGTGCAAACCTCCCCTGAGTCTGAGAAAGTCTGAAGATGCTAGCACTGGACAAAATGGCGATTGTAGCATGAATGCTAATAAAAATCAAGACCAAAATATCTGTGATAAAACTGACCTTAATGAGGGCCAAAATGGCTTCAAATGCGGTTATGTGAATCCTGGCCTTGATATTGGCCAAAGCGACAAGGGATATGAGAATGCTAGCTTTAGCATAGAACAAAATGGCTTTACGAATAGACGTAGCAATGCTAGCACAAGCCAAAATGGATTCATGTATGGTAGTGTCTCTTCTCCATGCAATACTCAAAGGAAAGCATGGGCAGTGTACTATAGCAAGGTTTGAGATATATTAATGTCACATCTGACCAGAAATCCTACTATATTGTTTCTCTAATGTATGTTGTCTTAACCATCAAAATACATTAAGGTCTTTTCAGTTATATATTATGTATCACATTATATAACCAACACAATAAATCATAATTCTAGTTTGAGCTGTATATTATTTGCTCTACTGTTTAGAGTGAAAAATATATATGTCAGTAAAAATCGTAAATTAGTGTGAGCAGATGAACAAAGCACAAGATTTTAAATAAAATGCTGTCTCGCTTTGTGCCACCAGAGGCCACTATACAGCACAACTCACCACATAGTTGATGTAATTTTTCTACTAAAATGTATGTGTGTGTGTATATATATATATATATATATATATATATATGTACAGTGGGGAAAATAATTTTATATATATATATATATATATATAATAATTATTTTCCCCACTGTACATGCATATATGTATGTATGTGTGTGTGTATGTATATATATATATATATATATATATATATGTACAGTGGGGAAAATAATTTTATATATATATATATATATATAATTATTTTCCCCACTGTACATGCATATATATATATACGTATGTATGTATGTGTGTGTGTGTGTGTATATATATATATACAGTGGGGAAAATAATTTTATATATAATAATTATTTTCCCCACTGTACATGCATATATACATATATACGTATGTATGTATGTGTGTGTGTGTGTGTATATATATATATATATATATATGGAAATGGAAGAAATACAAAATAACCATCAATCGCCCTCGGTCTGGAGCTCCATGGAAGATCTCACCTCGTGGGGTAAGGATGATCACGAGAAAGGTGAGGGATCAGCCCAGAACTACAAGGAAGGAGCTTGTTAATGATCTCAAGGCAGTTGGGACCAGAGTCACCAAGCAAACCATTGGTAACACTATGCCGCAATGAAATCCTGCAGTGCCCGCAAGGTCCCCCTGTTCAAGAAGGCAATGTACAGGACCGTCTGAAGTTTGCTAATGAACACCTAAATAATTCAGAGAAGGCTTGGGAGAATGTGCTGTGGTCAGATGAGACCAAAATTGAGCTCTTTGGCATCAACTCGACTCGTGTTTGGAGGAAGACAAATGATGACTATCACCCCAAGAATAACATCCCTACAGTCAAGCACGGAGGTAGAAACATCATGCTTTGGGGCTGTTTCTTTGCTAAGGGTACAGGATGACTTCACCGCATTGAGGGGCCAGTGGACGGGGCCATGTACCATAAAATATTAGATGAGAACCTCCATCCCTCAGCCAGAACACTGAAGATGGGTCATGGATGGGTATTCCAGCATGAAAATGACCCAAAACATACCGCCAAGGCAACAAAGGAGTGGCTCAAGAAGCAACATTTCAAATTTTCATTTAAGTTTGCATTTTTCATCCCTTTTTTATATTTTACTTTATTTCAGCTGCATTTCAATTACCGAAAAACAATTTTTTAATAGTTTTAGTTAACAGCTCTGGGAAAAAAAAACACCTGTATGACAGCAAATGTCATTCTCAGAATGAAATGTAACCTGTTATTTGTCAGATAACCAGCAAACAATCTGCTTAGCACAAAACTGACCTCGTACACCACCGATAAGTCATCAAGATCGCTGAGTGCGACAAACAGAGACACACAGAGAGCACATGGTTGTTAGGCAAACAGCAGCTGTTGTCTCTAGAGCCGGATCCCGCACTATAGTGTTGGGGGTTGTTCGCCTGAGTTGTTCGTCTGTTGCATTTTTCCCCCCTTTCTGTGTTTAAAAGCTACAATTATATTCTGTGGTTGAACATAAACAGGCTTTGATCATGTCAATGCTTTAGTAGGTCAGACAGCAACATGATCTGCATCAGATCTGCTGCATATACGTGTCACTGCATTCACTAATTCAGTCTGCCCCATTTTTTTTTTACTTTCGCTTTTTTCTCACTCGCTTGTTTTGTCTGTCACCTTCGGCTTCTGTTTCCTGCAGCAGCGTGCATGCATGTGGCCTTACTTCCTTTAAAATGTTGCAGCTCTCTGAGCGAGACATATAGAAGCAGCGGAAGCCATCCTGTGACTGCAGTCGCGCAGAGGATTGGAGGAGGGGAATCGCTCAGGAAGGGAGGGAGGGATTGGAGGACAGAGTTGCGAGGCAAACCAGGATCACATGAGCACAAATCTGTTTACAAACTGAAACTGTTCGGCCAGGAAAGACGCAGGAGCCTTCCTGGATAATATTACTGGCTGGCCTGACCAGAACACATCTTTAACCCCCAGATGCTTGCGTTTTGGGTCGGATATTTGTTGAATGAGCTAAGGGACTGTTCATTTTTTTTGTCCACTTTCTTGATGGAAGGACTGAGGGAGCAGATGGTTTTAGGTGGAGAGAAAAAATACTCCCCCACACAGGCGCACACATAAACACTCCAGTGGCTTGATGGTGGTGAAGATACTGTTCTTTTCGATCTCTAAACGGCTTGCTGTTCGATAAAGGAATATACCTCCAAAAAACAGACGTATCGAGAGCGACGTCAAGGAAGAGAAGCTAGAAAAATCGACAGAGAGAGATATGCCAAAGTCTTTTGCAATAAGGATTTGAGGAAAGATAAAGGCTGTAGATGGAGTCTTGTATCATCTTGTATGTTATGGATGTTTAGTGCTCGCTAAACTACCATACGCAGGAATTATTATTAAGGAATTTGTTAACTTTTGTGTATGACAACACAAAGAACATCACATCCGAAGTGCCATCCGGCCACATACGGACTGGATCTCAAAGACAAGAAGAATATCAAGGGCACATTATGCTCCCTTTGTCTGTGTAACAAAGCACCTTGTGCATATTCACATCGGCGGAGCCAAAGAGTGTTTGAAATCTTTTGTTCTTCGATGCTGACATCATAAAAGTGGGATGAACGGAGGAATAATTGAACTATAATCAAGAGAGCACACCCTGTCATTTGAAGAGCTGCTTTTTAGACCCGTCTGACCTACGGGAAGAACGTCAGGAAAATTGTCGGGAATAAGTCAACCGGGAATCAAGCTTTTGCTTGTGTCCTCCAGCCCCCGCATTGCCTGTTCCAGACAAGCAGTGAGTTTGCAGCAGCAGTGCTCGGAGTCAGATTACATGCAACCATTCCAATGGTGTAACGGTGAGTGGCCTTTGCGAAAAGTCCAAGCTGAACTTGAGTTTGTTTTTTCCACCAGCATTAGTCACTGAAATGGTATTGCTGCTCAGGATGTTGAAACCAGTTTGAAGAAGTCAAGGGGAACTATTCGGAAAGGTCAAGAATAGCTTGTCAAGATTGTGGAAGTATTCATGCTATGCCTAGACTGTTTTTAACAACCCGCATGCTGTCAGCCTTTTGCTCTTCTGAAAACTGATATGTCTAGAGTTTTATTTTTAGATGAAAACATGGATC
>JAFVLL020036138.1:0-15748 GCA_021397915.2 Tor tambroides | reverse complement strand
ACATACTTTGGCAAATTTAGGGAAATTGCATACAAATGCTGGATGGAAACTTACAGATTATTTCTGTTTTGCATCAGTTTACCTGGAAGAAGTGATGGTTTTTTTTCTCTTGAACAGTGGAGTTTTTACATTTGCAACTTGGCTGAAACATCGCTAATGTAGCATAATATCTGAAATGCTTATCCATGCATAATGAATCCTGTTTCAACGTTTTAAAATTTCGGTAAGTGTAGGATCTCCTCTGCCGGCCCCAGTGTTCACTTCCGTCATGTTTGCAGTAATTTACACCTGTGCAACATTTGAATAATGAAGTGCATGGGTAACTGCTAAATGCATTCTTAACTATCTGCAAAGACGCGTATCGCAGCGTCTTATGCCCACATTGTTTCTCTTAAGCGTTATGATTAAAATGGAGTAATGGCTCCACTGGAGCTCATTGGTTTGTCAGCAGTGGGTTCCTCGGTGCGCCGTATATCTCTGAAATCCTCGCAAGCGGTAATGCCCCATCCGACAGCGTGATGGAGAGGTGGGTGTCATTACCGTATGTTTAAACAGCCGAGAGAGGCGGCTATCATTTAGTCGAACGAGTTCTCTGTGTGTCTGATGAGATGAGATGGAGAAACCCAGGGAGAGAGAAAGAGACATTTCAGAGGAATTTATTGACAGCGAATAACGTCACTTAATCAAAAGCGGTGGCACTTGTTTACCTTCCCTCTCTCTCTGCGGCCGGTGTGCACTGTTATATGAAGAAATAATCACATCCCGATGGAGAATAAATATGGTTTCTGTATATTCGAAATCGGCAGCAACGTTTATCAGCTTGCCGTGAAATCGCAAGTGTATGAATTTCTTATAAGCCATCGGTTGCCAGTTAAAGATGATTTTAATTGACCAATGGCAGTGTTCAGGACACTTGTTTGAAAAACTACAACTATGGTTGCAATAACATACTGACATACTGCTTTTGCTGCAGTACGTACTGTAGTATTTGGCTGTGCAGAGTATGGAAATGTTCTGTAATCATAGAATAACTCTGACCTACTACATTTGCCAAAATCTTTGAAATATCACACTGGCATACTTCTATAAATATTTTTACTATATCTTATTATGGAAGAGATAGTATAGGCTACTATTTCAAATTGGGCCGATATTACTGTGTGGAGTATTGCATCCCACACTGTAGAAAAAACTTAGTGTAGAAACAGTTTCATTCAGAAATTGCTAGTAAAATTCACAAACAATAGTATTTTCCAGAATAACCCATATGTTATATCAGCCATGCCTAATGGCATCTCTTTTCCAGTCTATTACAGTATGTTATCAGATTGTCAAAAGGTTAGACATTTTTATACAAAATTATTTGTTTAAATACATAATATTTGAAATATAACTGCTTTTTCCTTGAAGATGACTTCAAAATTGTAATTACATTGTAATTATTTTTTATGATTAATTTTTGCCCATTCCATTTGGACATTATTTTAAAATGGTCAAAAATCATATTTTCATGATTTAGCATGATAAAGTGTATTATTCATCTATATAAACATTTTGCTTATTAGTATATGATGCATGTTGGTTTACTATGATAACATGTCTGATGGAACTACTTTCCTCCTCACACTAACAGTAAGTGTATTTCATTTAACAACATTTATCAGTACATGCAAAAGTCTTGATAAAAACAGTTCTACTGTCTGATGTCTTAAGCTTGACAACAGGAACTGTCGCTCTTCCATGGAGACGTCAATTTTGACCCTGTCAACCAAATGCTTTACAGCTTCACAACCCATTTTACTTTTATATTCTGTTCAGAATTCCAAGTAATACAGGATATTTAAGTATATATAGGATATAACTGGGAAAAAGGTCAATGCATTCAATTGTCAATTAACCTGAATTCACCCCTAAACATATATACACTGCATATATAGTTATATCTGCTTAGCTGAAACTGACGTTGGAGAAAGTATTTTAAGATTCATGTCTATTCTCTTAGGTTCCCATGTGAACATATCTGTGCTGTGTTTCTCAGCATCAAACGTGATAGTAAACGTCAAGCATTTTGTCTGTTCTCTATAAACTCTGCAGAAACATTTAGTATAATGTCAGTGGGAAACTCAACATTTTCATGTCTTGCATAATTTAAGGCTTTCTGGTTATAGACTGAGAATCATTAAAGTCTGAAGCGCTGCGGTTTGTACACATGAGCGACTTCACTCCGAGTGGCCTCTCGTGTTCAAAGGTCTGCGGTGGCGACCCGAGCCGAATGATTGCCGCCGCCGTGACAGCCGTGGTGGCTAATGGAGGAAAGTGGAATAGACAAAAGTTGGGTCCTCCTTTACAGTACGCAAACCAATAATGAGTTCCAAATGTTTACTATGCAATCCCCAGGGGCGACAGCCTTCACTAAATAAATTCATGCATTTAGAAAATGCGTCTGTAATAGACGGCAAACTGAATTTTAAAACATGGCCCATATGTTAATGTTCCTTAATGCAGGAAGTTTAAAGGAGTGAGATTTGTTTGAAGAGGAAGATACATCGTAATCGCAGAATAAAGAATCCGGTTTGCTTTGGCAAATTGGGTGAAAACCACACGGAAGCGAGCAGTCGTGCACACAACGCGGTAGAAACGCCCGCGAGTTCTGCACGGCTCCATTAATTAGCGATCTGTGGCCACGAACTTAAATTATACCATGTCAAATTACACTCTCTCCGTTTATACTGAAAAAAAGAAAAACACTTGTTACCAAAATACATTCTCGAGTGGAATTGTTTGCACTTAATTTGTTTAGATTCTATTGCAGCACATGTACAGCCTTTCACTATTTTGTTTAACAAGATTGCAGCGTTTCCTCCTGTTCTGTTGCGCTCAGTTCTTCTAGAGATGGCGGAGTTGCATCCACAGGCGGCCCAATAAACTGTTCAAACTGAAGAATCTACTGTGGCTTTGGGAAATAAAATTTTCAATTTGCACAACCATTGGAGAGCTGTTTTCAACCCCGTCTCTGGCCCTTCTGAGACATCAGGTGATGCTTTTCCAGGCAGTGCTTTTAAATTATGAATATTTTGCTATTAGATTTAGAAGAGAAGAGTAAAATGTACTAACTCTGATGTCCGGATAATATCATCTAGTTAAATGGTAACAGCAGGCCAACAAAGTGCAGCTTTCTGACATACACTTACTTTTCTTGTCATTATGTATGTTCTACAGGTCTGTCTGCATTTATCAGAAATGATTATCGGGTAATGACTCAGGAATGAATACATGGGTTCAAGGTACGCCTGTTTAGTATTAGTTAACCCATACTGGTGGATGCCATAACTTCATCTTTGTCTGTTGTCAAAAGCAATTTAGAAGAATAACAGAACACTCATTCATACTTTCATTCATGCATTCATTCGTTCATTACTTGTGGAAGACTTGAATGCATGAAATTTAAATGAATGCATAAATCTATTTTTTTTTCTGTTGTCACAGTAACTTAAGCGTTCTCTGTTGTCATCCCTTCAAAAAGTATACATACTTTTTTTTGTTTTTCTTTGCAATTTTTCATTTTCATATTATATATAGTTGATGTTTTACTTGATCCTTTATTTATTTGTTCATTCATTCATATTGGAAGATTCTTAAATGCGTACAATTTAAGAAATATTATTTTCAAGCAACACATTTTTCTTCATTTTTTCCTTTGCACTTTTTCATTTCCATTTTATAATTTATTTCCCACAAACCCTATTCATTCATTCATTCATTCATTCATTCTGTGCTGGTGGAAGACTCTTAAATGCATACAATTTAAGAAATAATATTTGTTAGCAACACATACATGCTGTAACGGAGTAAACAGAGGAAGCGTACGGATCCATATGCAGAGCTTTATTAATAGACGTGGTCATGAAACAGGCATGGGTCGGCAACAAAACAGGTATGGCGTAGGCAAAGCAAGAGTAATCCAAAGACCAACAATATCCAAAAGGGCACGGCAAAGAGAGATAATCCACAAACAGGAAATAGTCCAGGCGAGGTGCAAACACAATCCTAGACAGCAAGGCAAAGGGAAAATCCAAGACAGGCTATAAACTTAAGGGCAGGCAGAGATTGGACAAGACAATATAACAGGCAAGGATCAAGACAGGGGTAAAAAGACTATGAACAAGGCTAAACTAGACTTAGGAAACTCGGAATGCTCCGTAACGTAGCTATCGTTGACACAGTGATAAATGCTAAACAATACTTGGCAGTTTGAGAAGGATCTGAGTGGGTGTAATATAGTGTGTGTGTGATTGGTTACAGCTGTGTGTAATCAGTGCAATGGATGATGGGAAATGCAGTCCAGAGTGACATGCAACAGTCTGTGTAATGTGAAAGTCAATATAATGGGAGAGCGACCTCTGGTGGAAATCGGACGTAAGGCCACGGACCGGATTTGTGACGCATGCTTTTTTCAATTTTTGTTCCTTTTTTATTTGTAATTTTTCATTTTCATTTTATAGTTTTTGTTTCGCAGGAGCCCTATTTTTATTTGTTTGTTTTTGCTAGTGAAAGACTCTTGAATGCATGAAATTAAATTTTTCGTGAGTGCATAAATCTTTCATTTTTGTCTTTTGTCGCAGCTCATGATAGTTGCTAATGAAAGCTTTTTGCTATTTAAACCCAACTGGCCTGATTTCCTGTTTCGTTTGGAAATACATCAATATGAGCTTTTTTATGACATACTGCTCACGTTTGACTTCGAGTTTGTTTTAAAAAAAAATAGTTCACCCAAATGTCAACATTAACTCACCCTCATGTTGTTCCAACCTGTTATTTTAAAAAAGAGAAATGTTAAGACATATAAACAGCGTAGAAGCATCACAAAAAAGAGTGTATATGACTTGTGTGCCCTATTCCAAGTTTTCTGAAGTGCTATGGCTTTGCAGAAGAAACTATTTACTTATTTACTTATAATCTCCTCTGCTGTAGCTCACAAATCACATTTTCTATCATTCACACAAAAACAGTGATGTTTAACCCAGCAGCTCAAACATTGTCTAACATCTTTTGTATTTTGTAGAAGAATGAAAATCATACAGGTTTAGAATGACACAGGGGTGAGAAAACAAAAACAACATTTTCACTTTAGGGGGAACAATCTCTTTTTAAAGGCAGTTTCATTCTCCCATTTTTTAATTTAACTAAATCAGATAGACTAATTGAAAAAGGTAAATGGCTAAATGAATATAATTTATTATTTTACATGACCTATTGTTTCACCAGTGAGTCATCAAGCTACTTTTAATCCTTTAGCCTGACTTAGCTTGAGTACTATTAGTTAGGCCTAATTAATGCACTAATTTATTCATTTATTTTGTGAGGAGTATCAAACATATTGAAGTGAGTGATCTTCTTGATTTGCAGTTTACACCACTGCTCTCTAGTGCACTTTTTTGGTAAATGTATGTTAATTCTTCTTATTATATGATGCAGTGGTCATGAGTACATGACTTATGCTGCAGCACTTTGCACAAATAAACCCATTTTAGTGCCTTATTACGTTTAAAAAACAAACAGACATTAAATTCTCAAATCCTATGTTTTTGTGAGAATATTTAAATTTATGTGAACTATTATCTTACACATCATATGTATATGTATATGTATATATATATATGAAGAGTTCATTTGCAAAAACAGATAACTCATGTTTTTTCATTGTGCTTTCCAATTAATCTCAATCAAACTGCACTTGGGTTATTTTGTCTAAGTTAAAAAATAACTTTAAAAAACAGCTAACTCACACAATAAAAACATGATAACGTAATAAAAAAAAATCATGATTTTTTAAAATTTGTAAAAATGGAGTTTCTGCAATCTGTTTTTGCAAATATACTCTTCATATATATATATATATATATATATATATATATATATATATATAAGTGCTGTCAAACGATTAATCGTGATTAATCGCATCCAAATTAAAAGTTTTTGTTTACATAATATATGCATGTGTACTGTGTATATTTATTATGTATATATAAATACAAACACATGCATGTATATATTTAAGAAAAATATGCTATGTTTATATATGAAATATATTTGTATATAATATAAAATATAATAAATGTAGATACATGTAAATATTTTCAAAATATATACGGTATGTGTGTGCATTTATATATACATAATAAATAATCACAGTATACATGTACACAAAAACTTTTATTTTAGATGCGTTTAATCACGATTAATTGTTTGACAGCACTTATATATATATATATATATATATATATACCTTTATAATTATAAATTATATGCGCATGCACATATGTACGGATACATATGTAAGTAATAAATATGTGTATATATGTGTTAACTGTTTATTTTATACCATTATAGTATTTTTCTGAACTTGTCAACAAAACAGTAGTTTTGTTTTGTCACATTCTCCATGTTGATGTCCGTTTCTAAATGTTTGATGAATATTTATCATCAGAAAATATTATTAGAAAATTAATACAAAATGAAAATCACAAAAATCAGGGTTTTAGTTTGCATTTATACATGTCCTGGATTTTGCAGGGATGGAGATGCCATATAAAATGAATAGAAAATAAAACAGCATTTAGTTTGAATTATTTTTATTCTTTTTCTTAACATTTCCTTAAGTTTAATCACTTTCCTTGCTAAATGTATTGAAAAGATTTTTTTTAAATTATATTTATGTTTTTCAGTCCCTATTGAAAGTACCAGCACTAGACAAGAAACCCACACAAGTATTTTGTTTTTATGTGGTCTTGGATTGTTTTGCTCCTTTTTAAAGCGCGATCAGTGCAAAAAAATGTGGGAAGATCAGCGAACACAACATCAGCCGGTAGTCGCCATCACGTCCCCCCTCAAAAATCATTCTAAATTCTGTCCTCGCAACATGGCGGAAAACGTTGCGGAGAAAAAAAAAAACATCTATTAGTCTAGTAATTGCACTGTGATTAGCAGATGTGAGTGTTTGGCATAGAACGGGCTTTCCTGGAGTTTGGAAGACGTGGAGCTACTGCTGCATCCTGATACAATACAGCAGCCTCGGCAGCCATACATCCTTCATGTCTTCCTCTGTCTCTCCACCCACCCCCATGGGTCTCCTCTCCCATCCATCCATTCGCCTCCTCTCCTCTCCTCTCCTCTCCTCTGCCTGTCTGGATCTCACCCAGCTGGCTTCATTAGACTCTTCACCATCCCAGATCTGCTGGTTTTGTCTGTTGCACATTTTTTGACTGTTTTATCTTAAGCGCTGTCCATCCTGGAGCCTCATAAATATTTCCCTGGCATTTCTGCATCTGCTCGAACTGGCTGCTAATGAAACAATTCATGTGTCCATTGTACATTTGTTTTTTAATTAATATTTGTGTCCTGCGTTTATTATTATTATTTTTTCCCCCTTATTTAGGGGGGCTGCTCATTGTTTGCGAGTGAACGGAGAAGCGTGAGGTGGAAGAAAAGATGATTTCAGGTGGTTTTTACTTTTTTAAATTATTTAAGCATTCGCTTTTTTGTTGTTTTCATCATGTTGGACGCAGCACAAATGTTGAGATGATGGGATATTTCAAAGCAGTGTTGACAGATTAGTCTCTTTTTAACTTTATAAAAATGAATATGCTTATAATAGAGTACAGCAGACTTTGTTCTGGTCAAGCTCAGGCACTTAAACTTTATTTACACAATTACCCATATGAATTATTAACTATTATGTGAACAGGTTTTTTGATATAAGAAAAACATTTCATATTTTCCAATTTTAAGGCATATGTGATAGGACGTAAATTGCCTCAGGCAAAAGCCTGTGTTATGGTTTCTCTATAGAAACATTTCAATTATTAATTAATTCCTCTCATCTTCACATTATATAACAAAACAGCCATCTTTCCCTCAATTTCCCTTTATTAGCTCACCTTCTGTCATTCTGACAATCTAGTGAACTCCAATATTTAGAAACATATAAAGCAGTTTATAAACAAAGACTGATCATTGATATTTGTTATTAAAAGTCATGTTTCTTTTTTAATATCAGATCTAGGGATAAAGAATGACACCCAATGGCAACATTACACCACCAACAGGAATCAGCTGTGTTCACAAGAAAAATATCTAATTTATTGTTTGCATAAGTTACTCAACCATTCATGTGAATGCCATTCATTCTAAAGTGTAACAGTTAGACATAGCCTAAAAAAACATGAAATTTAAAAAATAAATAAAATTATACATGTAAAATAAAAATAAAAAATCATAATACATTTTCCTGTTCTTGTAGTCTATCAGTTGTTATTGTCAATAAGCAGAATTAATTAGTTTCAGAAAAACACGAAATTAAAATAACAAAAAATTTATAAAATCACAAATATACTGCTACCACTACTACTACTACTACTACTACTACTAATAATAATAATCAATGCAATATTCTTCTTCTTCTTGTTTTTTAATGCTGTAGTCTTTCAATGATTTGTTATTGTGTCATAAAAGCATATAGGTCAAAGAAAATTAATGAAAAAATTAATAATGTAATATAATAATACTATATATATATATATATATATATATATACATATATATATGTATGTGTTTTTGTTTTTTATTTTAATTGTGTCAATAAGTGAAATAAACAATAATTAAAATAGGTTTTGCATTAAATGAAAATGTTCAATAAATATGTATACAGAATATTATATTTTAAAAGTATATATAGTCTTTAAATGACTTGTTATTGTGTCATAAAAGCATATATCCCCACAAAAAAGTAAGATTACTAAAAATATTATATTAGAAATAAAAAATGTATTGTTGTAGTGTATCAGTTATTTGTTGTTGTGTCGTTATGCGCAAATAACATTAATTAAAATAGGCTCTGCATATTATCAGGCATAAAAGCAGAATAATAACTGGTGTAGTGCCGGTTGTAAAAATGAACATTGGTTGATCTGTAGTTCATAAGCAGTAAAGCATTCTGGGTACAGGGTGGTGGGCTGGTTGCCGTGGCACCTGACAGTTATGTCGCCGTGTGTGTGTGTGTGTGCATGCGTGTAGAGAATGGCAGCCAGATGGTGGTGGTGGTCTCAGGAGAGGGGAACTGGGGCATAGTTGCCACCGCTGGCATGCGTAGCCCCATCCTGACCTCCCTTTCTCTCAGAGTCTCGAACCGCGTGTCTGACAACGCACGCTGCGACCTAGGAAGGAAACCGCGTAGATAGATAATGCATTTATGCAGGAGATTTCACCGATAACGTGCAACACGCATAAAAACGAAAGCAGACTCACTTAAAACCTCGCAGCTCGGCGTAACGCAAGATTCTGTCATTTCTCAAGCGGCAGATCAGCCTGCCGCGTTTGCCAAAAGTGGCATAATGCATAACACTTTGGAAGTGTTGTTCTACATCTTTATTTGCCGGATCACAAAAGCGGGCGAGGTGACAGGAAGAATGGGGCGACGTGCACATAATGTAAGGTCCTCGGCGGGCCGCAGCTGCACCGGGCCAGGCTTTGATTCTTGCATGAGGTTGCTTTGTGAAATGATCTAATCCGATGGGTTATTTATGGAGTGTCATTATTTATTTATTTGATTATTTTGTAAATTATTTATCTATTGAATTATTAATCCATCCTCATGACAAGGCCTGAATTATGCATGACTTAATTTGAGATTATTGCATTCAGATGCCACATTGTTGCAGTGGCGGATCGCGTTCGCACGTCACACGTGGAAATTAAATCACCCTCCCAGGCCATTTTGTCTTCATTTGAAACAGAAGCTGAGACAGGTTGCTGCAAGAACATCAGCCTGTTATCAAAACAAGAGCCACTGCATTTATCTTAATGCCAGAGACGTGCTCTGACCTTTCGCAGGCCTGATGTCCCTCTGTGTGTACAGGTGACTTCAAATCCAGTGCATTATTTGTCAGGAGAGGGGAAGGTTTGGCCATCTTCACATAAATATTTAGCAAGACTTTCTTTTGCCATAACTACCATCAAAAGAATTTGCAACTAAATCCGTTTCGTTGGAAGCACGACCTTTGGCATTAACAACATTTAAGGTCTCAACCACCAGTGAAGAATTACTATAGTGTGAAATAATCGTTTGATTTCAGCATTGTTTTTCGAGCATCGCATTAGCTGGCGTTTGTTGTGTTATATCATTAGCCACTGAAAAACCCACCACTAATTCTGAGCCTACAATTAGTGGTTTTACATTGATGTTATTACTTAAATCCCAATGGTTTTTCCCCGTATTTAGGCCATTTTCATTTGCAGTGTCAAATATGAGTGTGTACTCATTTCTGCTGTATATTAATTCAATATTTGTGGCTTCAGCTTATTTTCAGATATGCACTTGCCATGCTGAATTCATCTTTGCTGCGACTTCCTTTATACTGTAGTAAGTATGACATGCAAATTACATTATCAGTAGCAGTTCACTTCTGTAGTTTAATTTCAGAAAGTAATAATAGGAAGTGCATTATACGCATGCTTTCTATTTATACGTATGTCGAATCGTACTCAAGCCATAAAAAATACAGGCTTGTGTTCGAGCATGAAACTTTCTGTGAATTTGGAAGCATTGCTTTCAGACCAGTTGCGGTTTACATGAACTGAATCCCAGACTATTTTTTTAATGGGTTTTGTATGTGGACCCTTACAAAGCTGGTCAGGGGCGCAGCTCAGAAAAGCACTTTCATACCAACCAAAAGAACTGAACGAATGCACCAAAAGTATGAAAATGTCCAAACAAAGGGACACCAAATGAACGCAACATTGGTTTTTTTATACACTACAGGTCAAACGTTTGGAATAATTACGAATAATTACGAAGTCTCTTATACTCACCAATGCTGCATTCGTTTGAATAATACAGTGAAAAAGTGTAATATTTTAGTGCAATTTTACTTTTTTTTTTTGTTTTGTATTTGAATACATTTTAAAATGTAATTTATTGCTGTGATCAAAGCTGAATTTTCAGCATCATTACTCCAGGCTTCAGTGTCACACGATCCTTCAGAAATCGTGCTAATATGCTCATTTGATGTTCAGTTATTATGATTTATTCTTGGTACTCAATTATTAATAATGGAACAGAAAATTAAACAGAAAAATATATTTGAAATTTTGACTGTTTTGTAAAACTGAAAATGTCTTTACTGCCACTTTTGATCACTTTTTAATGCTCATCATTATTGAATAGAAATACTAATTTATTTTTTATCTTTGAATTTTAAACTTTTAAAAAATAGCGAATCGTGGTTTCCACAAAAAAGATTAAGAGCACAAATGTCTTCTACATTGAGGATAATAATAAGAAATGTTTTAAACTGTACTGTATTTTTGATCAAATAAATGCAGCCTTGGTGAGAAAAAGAAACTTCTTTCAACAATTTCAAACTTTTGCCTTTATTCTGGTAGATAAGTTTGTATTAAAGACAAAACGACATGAGCTGATGTTTAAAAAAATGTTAAGATTGCAAAGTTGGAGCGCATGTGCTCTGATGATTCATTTGGACCACCCAGGTGAAAAACAAGTACACTTCCATAATGTACTTAAAGTGCTCTATTTTCGCGCAGTAATTTTGTACTTAATTTTGTACATATTCATGGTGTCTCAAAATAGTACATTTGAGTACACTTCGATGATCTTAAGTTTATCTTAAGAAGTACTAAAAGATCATTTTTAGTATATTAAGTACAAAATTAGTGCGTGAAAATAGAGCACTTTAAGTACATTATGGAAGTGCACTTGTTTTTCACCTGGGCAGTTAGTTTGGTGTGCTATCAAACCGCTTTTAGTCACTTTTTCAAACTACTTAACTGAGGTTTTTACCAAACAAAGTGTGACAGCAGTTGTGTCATTTTTATTGCTTTGCAATTAACCTGAGAAAACCCGGAATAATAACCCTGAACCTAAAGCAAATAGAACAGCAATTAACCCAACCATATGTGACCCTGGACCACAAAACCAGTCTTAAGTGTCAATTTTTCAAAATTGAGATTTCTACATCATCTGAAAGCTGAATAAATAGGCTTTCCATTGATGTATGGTTTGTTAGGATAGGATAATATTTGGCTGAGATACAACTATTTGAATATCTGGAATCTGAGGGTGCAACAAAATCAAAATATTGAGAAAATCGCCTTTAAAGTTGTCCAAATGAAGTTCTTAGGAATGCATATTAGTAATCAAAAATTAAGTTTTGATATATTTACAGTAGGGAATTTACAAAAAAATATTCATGGAGCATATAATATACTAATAATATACTAATGATTTTTGACATAAAAGAAAATTCAATAATTTTGACCCATACAATGTATTTTTGGTTATTGCTAAAAATATGCCCCAGCGACTTAAGACTGGTTTTGTGGTCCAGGGTCACATATGGAGTTTGTGAAAAGTAAAGGTGAGGCGTTCTGATAACCTAGATCTCAAACGGATTCCTTTATCTGGCTTTCTCCTCCCAATTTTTGTCACAGCACACCGTCGATTATCATTGTGGATTATTTCAATGCTCTGGTTCTCCAAGGATTTGATTTCTCTGCTACTTGTGGAGCTGACGTGTCATGTTTGCTTGTCGGCCTGCATCTGTCTCTACTCGATGCTTAATTCAAAATCCGTGTGTCTGATTTAAAAGCACGACTGCGGGTCCTTCATCAACACTTAGCGCTCGGTTTAAAACTTGCGAGACTGTGCCTTACCTATAAAAAGTGGAGGAAACAGTAAAGCAGGAGACGTATTGTTAAGTGTGCTTCTCTCTTCTCACTCTCGCCATAATGAAGCATTCATTATGATTATTTTATAGGCCTGAAGTTTTTAAAAACTACAAGAATGCATTACTCTGCATAATGAACAGCTGTTGTGGCAACAAGCACATACATTATGCATAAAAAATTATTTCAATTTTGATTGTAGATGCTGATTTATTGAGACAAGTCTAGCTTACTGCCGTAATGGAGTTGGGATATGCTTCTGTTGTGTTATTTCCATAATTAATATCAGGAAGCGCGTGCTATATGCATGCTTCGTATTTATATGTTGAATCGCACTTGAGCCATAATAAATACGGGCTTGCGTTCCAGCTTAAAACCGAAGTGTGTTAATTATGCATCAACTACACAATAATAAATACATGATTTTTCGCCTTTTAAATGCATCCAGAGACACGCTTTGAGGCTTTTTCACTGCGATGTGCAAAGCGCCGTATATACATGCATGTTCTTTTTTGAAGAAAGTGAGAACAAGTGGTGTTACGGCGCAACTCTGTGGGGAAGAACTTGTCATTTGTATGAAAACTGTGAATTGAACCGGCAGTGCCAGTTGACTGTCAGGAGGTTTTGCGTGGCGTAACTGAGATAATATGATCACTGGAAGTTCGTGGAAAGCCGGAGAAGGCGAAGTAGTGGCCCACGTCTCGATCCTGAGGTCCACGTGCGGTTTTCGACGCATTTTACCGCCACATGGGACGGAGCACAGTAGAATTAATGATTTGAAGACACGTCGTTGATAAATAATTTATTCTGGCCCCAAGGATGGTTAGGAGCAGAGTAAAAGACTAATAAATCATTTGTGGCGCTGCTAGTTGTCACTTTCGATTATTTCTGGCTTTGTGATAAACTGCTGCACCTGCCAGCTGCTGTTTTGAGTCAGAGCGGCCAACTTTCCCCAAAAGTAGTCACCCTTTCTTCAACCAGCACTTCCTTCCTGTGTGATGATTCATAGCCACCGCTTCCAAGCGGCTGACAGTGGAGCTCTATGAGTCCTGTGTGAAATGATATTCCCCGGAGAGTTTCACTTTAAAAGTATATGACCTGACTGGGGGGTCTATTATCCCCACAGGGCCAAAACAGTCCTGTCAGTCATTTGCGCTTAATTGGGTTGTGTTTATAGGTAGGTAATGAAGTGGCTTTTAGTAGCGTCTATATTCCAGTATGAAGACCGAAGGGTAGGCCCACACAGGACATGCACATATTTTGTGGTTTTTCTATGCTGATTATGGGGGGAAACAGGGTTTGATTGAAATATGATCAAATGTGTTCAGAGATCTGGTATAGGAAAGGCATTTTTCAAACCCTTTTAAAAGCAATTAGATATGTGTCAAATTCTGTAGTCACCTATGGATTTTTACGTATTATTTGTAAATGTATGAATATAAAATAAAAAATATGCATATAAATATATTTTATTACATTTAAAATTACATTTAATTGAAATAATTACATTTTAGTCATGCCTCTTTTTCTTACAATATCAAATATTAATATAGATACAAATATTTTATTTTATATAAATATTAAATTATAATAAATTACAGTATAATATATATATATATATATTAATTAAGTATTAATGTTAATATTTAATTAAAAATTTGCATTTAATTTAAAGTTATTCAATAAAATACATTTTTAATAAAGGGAGAGTCAAGTATAGATATATTGTAGATGTATATGTGATATATAGAAAAACTGTATTGTAGTTTTTTTTTATCGAATTTAAAGCATTTGAAGATTAAAATAAAAAAAATTAAAGCTAACAAATCCTTTTTCTTTTTAATATGGTATTTTAATTTCTGTCTGCATTAATCAAGCACCCCTACCATACATTTTAATGTAAACTAAAAAAAAAAAAAAAGTTTCTTGTTTTTATGTAGCTCAGCTGATAGCACTGATAACGCCAATGTCACGAGTTTGATTCCTAGTGAATCCATAGCACCGCAAGCCGCTTTAGATGCGTAAATGTAAACATTTCGCCCTTGTTAATCACACATCTCGAATCATTATTTGCATAAAGCCTTGCTTTTGAGCTTCGGTTACTTCTCGCCCTGGGGGATTGACGGCAATAACGAACCCTCGAGCGGCATCCAAACCCCGAGAGTCGTCGTCCTCGGGGATGCGGCAGCCCGCCTGAGCACGTGATTCTCAGATTCTTACCCTCCACGTTTCAAAAGAAAGTGATTCAAATGTTAATTAACTGTTACTTATAGCCGACGACCTCCAGCGCATTTGCCACCTGTGCCGGAATGAGGCGAAATGGTCCTTGAAGCCTGGAAGTGTTGAGCAAACAGTCCTCCGCACAAGGTGCAATCACTGCACGGTGAGATCGGCGTGCCACCGGCGGAAAAAAAAGCCTGCGTCTGCTGTGCGTGGAATCTTATTAGGTAATGACAGAGTAGGAGGTAATCAAGTTGAGATTGTGTCTTTCTCAGAAAGAGGACAAAAGGAAGCACTGGAATGGAGGAGCTCATTCGAAGAGATGAGATGAATGTATAAGCAAATTGAAAGCTGAAAAATTTCCACGTGGATCTCTCTTGAAAAAAACAGCCCTCATCTCTTCTGCTTTTCTTCGGCCCCCCGAATTAGTTCCTTCAAAACCTGTTAAGGGTTGAAAGGAAATAATATGTTGTGAATTGTCTTCTCTCTGAACTGATTAAGTCAATGCTTATAATCATAGCTCCTTAAAAAACATGTCTAGTGTCAACCCATCTCGCCCTTTTTTTTTATGAACATATAAATTACACTGATTAACACTGTTGAGCACTGGTATGTATTTTCACTTTTATTTCAATACAACAGATTGCATATTGTAGCGATGTGAAAATATGTTACGAGGTGTAAAAATGTCTTTTTAATTCTGTGCCGCAACAACACGTTGCCATTGTTAACATTCAGAGACGTGTCAGGACGTCCATATTTTGTCACACATTGAAATGAAACCAGCGCG
>JAFVLL020036135.1:0-23430 GCA_021397915.2 Tor tambroides | reverse complement strand
TCTTTATATATTCCATTTACTGTCAAATTTAAATAAAACAATTAAATGATAAAAATAATTATTACAACCACATTAACCACTTAATTGTAGAAAAATACAATTATTATTAAAACTATTTTAAAGGAATAGTCACAATTTTTCTACCATGTATTAATTTTAACAGTAAACCACTGTTTGTTTGCCCAAAAATAAAAGGGTTTAATTTTCATTTGATTAAAAATAAATAAACGTTTCATGCCTTCATTTGATTATCAGAAAAAATAAAACACACAAGAATTTCTGAAAGACAAAAAAAAAAAAAAAAAAAAAAAATTGTAGGGCCCTATTGTTCAAAATGTTGAAATTGAGGGTTCTGAGCTTATTTTTTCACTGAAATACTTGTTTTTGTTATTACACAGAGAGTAAAGTACTGAAAAAAGTACCGTTGGGTACGGGTACCAAATTTCAGGTACCCATACGGGTACCCAGAGCCGATCCTCCCTATACGCAGAATACGCAAGCTGCGTAGGGCCCCCGAAACACCAGGGGGCCCCATGATCTCAAAGATGTGTTCATTTTAGTTTCGTTTTTAAATTTGGCCAGTGGTTATGAAAACATGAATGATCATTTCATTTAATGCGGTGCACTGTCACCCTCGCTACGTAAAAATCTGTCAAATCATGTAACATGAATGTTGTACAGTCTCTTGCTTGAGACTAAAAAAAAAACGTTGAAAGCGTACCAAGCCGCAGAAGAGATACTGTTTCACAAGCGCCTTCTGTGAACGCAATCAACTGGAAACGGAGTGAAACACGGACAAATGCGTTTCATTCCTTCTTTCATCCCAAACCCCAAACCCCATAGAGCAAAACAGAACATAGAAACTCAACCAAGATAGAACATAACCCAAACAAATAATGTATTCATTTATTTCTTTAATACAACAACTTTTGCACATACTGTCAGACCTGTGTTCCTGTCTTGTGTTTTGCTCCCCATGTGCACCCCGTGAACCAGATTCTCCCTCCATGTCCTTATTTGGTCCTTCCTGTTTCCTGTTCCCATTTAGTGCCATTTGTTTTAGCTGTGTTTGATTAATTATATAGTTTACTCCCCAGTACTTAAGCCCTGTGCTTTCTTGTCTCCAGTGTCCGGTGTTAAATGTCATATTGTGTCTCCTGCGTTCTCCATGGTCCCTGGTTCTGAGTTCCATTAAAGACTGTGTGAATTGTATCTCCTGAGTCTCCTCGTTCCTGTGCTCCTTGTGAAAGTCGTGACACATACGACTTAAGGAGTTTACTTTAAATAGTTTTATTATTAGAGGGTCTTCTTTCTGGCCCTAGAAGAGAAGAATAGTCAACTAATAATCAGATAACAAGAAGGACAAGGTCAAAACATTAGACAGGGAAGCACATGGAACTTAGAAACAAACATAATAGAAGCCATGTGCTGATACCTAACAAGAGCACATGACCAATGAAACAAGATCTCCTGGCACTTAACCAAAACCAAGAAAGGCTTAGTGTCAGGATCCAGACACCATAGGCATGGCAAACCAAACCACGTTATGTTCATAATGTTCAAACAAATGCAGTTTTAAATATTCACAAAAAAATTAAATAGTACTGAGTTTAAATTAAATTAAATTTATGACCTCTAGCAATCATGAAATCAGCATTTTTGTGTCAAAGTAATAGTTTTCAGTGGAAAATTCCTCTGCACACTTGCCTGCCGCTGTGTGACTGTAAATGGAAATCCTAGTCAGTGGGTTTGCATGAATGAAATCTTCCAGCCACAAAGCTGACATAGCTTGAGCTACTGACACAGCAATCAATCTTTGAATGTTAACACCTGCTTTTGACCCATTCCAACTGAAAGCTGGTTTAAAGTTGTCAAATTGTAAATCATAAATTATATATATATATATATATATATATATACACTATATTGCCAAAAGTATTGGGTCGCCCCCTTCTAATGAACAGGTTTGACTACTTTAATAATTTCTATGAGTACAAATCTAAAGCATATAATGATATTCTAGGAAATTGTGTGCTTCTAATATTATAGCAACAGTTTGGACAGGACCCTTTTCTATTCTAACATGACAGTGCCTCTGTGTATAAGGCAAGGTTCAAAAAGAAAATTATTGATTCAGTCAGTGTGGAAGAACTTGACTGGTCTGCATAAAACCAAGTCCTAATCCCAGTTTAACACCTCTGGTGTGACTGTAAATGCAGACCTTGAGCCAAAAACTCATCACCAAACACCAATGACTTGTACATATGGGTACAGTCATTTTAGACACTTCCAAAACTGTTGCAACAGATATGGAAATACAATTTTTAAATACATGAATTATGTTCCCATCGTTGCTGCCACAGATTTGGAAGTGCATTTTTCTGTTCTAAAGAAGAACAGAAGTTTTTTCTGTTCCAATACTTTTGTCTGCATAGTGTATGTACAAGTCATTGGTGTTTGGTGATGAGTTTTTGGCTCAAGGTCTGCATTTACAGTCACTAAAGTAATTACTAAAGTAGTCAAACCCGTTCATTAGAAGGGGGCAACCCAATACTTTTGGCAATACAGTGTATATATATATATATTAATCTAAATATAACAGCAACAACATGCAATATATGGGTAAGGGTTTTTTTTTTTTTTTCAAAACTGTTCATCTCCTCTGACCATTCCAGTTTTGATGGCATTAGCTTTTCTTTTTCTTTTTTTTTTTTATAGTGCATCGCTTCATTGTGCCCCCTTGTGGTGCATGCTCAATGGGTAATTTAATTTACAATATGCCACTATGGTGACAAATTGAATTGGAAATTGGTTTGGAGTGAAGCTTCTGATCCCCTCAATTAAGACTCAATGCACTGAATATTGATAGAGTCAATTTTAAAGAAAGAAAGAAAGAAAGAAAGAAAGAAAGAAAGAAAGAAAGAGTTTTCAATCTAAAGGTCCCCACCATGGACCAAAATGGGGAGCTATAATAAATAGGGGCAATAGGGATGGTGCAATTGATTTATTTTTATTTGCACAATATACAATATTGTTTCAAAGCAGCTTTACAGTTTGATTATTATGATATGCATCATTACCTTGATAGAAAATTACTCGCATGTTTTTTTTTTTTTTTTTAATCAGGGAGCAGCTAGAAAGATTTTCTATAATTTATTAGTCCTTTAGTGAGTAAACTTAGATTAATTTAGATTAAACATATTTATTTGAAAATAATGAAAAAAAAGCAAATTTAAAAGTGTCACACATGCTTACATTTTTCATTGTAAATTTTAAGATGTGTTCCCTTTACTTCCAAAAACTGTATATTCAACAGTATTTTATTGTAAAATTACATGAAATGTCCCATTAGATATGTTCATTTTTTCACCTTATACAGTAAGGGAACATCCTGTTAACAAGTTATCAGGTTTTTACCATAGCATTTTTACAGTCTTTTACCATTAAAAGTACCTTTTTTTTTTTTTTTTTTTTTTTACAGTGCGGGGAATGCATGATCACATGTATACCTTGAATACAATATAAGTTGCTTTGGATAAAAGTGTCTGCAAAATGCACTAATTTAAATGATATAACATGTTGTGTTGATATTAAATTTGCATAAGTGAAACTGAATCTTGATGAAGTCTAATTCAATAAAATATGAATGAAAATGAAAATTAAATATATTAAAAAATGTGACTACAACACATTTACAACAACAAATTGGATAACAGAAAACACTGAATAAGTGGAGCAATTGAACTTTAAATGTAATCACCCCCCCCCCCCCCAAAAAAAAAAAACAAAAACAAAAAAAACACTGTCTTCAGTGAACCGAGTCATCATCTCTGACTGAAAATTCATGACTGCACACTCATTGGTGTTTCCATTAAGTCAGTTGTACATGTCAGCTATAAAATAATCATTCAGTGTCAATGTATTCAATGAATTTAAGTAGAATTATAGAAAGTTAAAGGTGGTACACTTTTCTTGTAACCCACCAGCACATTTTGTCTAGCACATTCAGCCAAAGTAACATCTATACATATTACAAGAAAATGTTTTTCTTAGCATTTTAATCTATGTTACCTGCAGTATCAAATAAAACAGGTCCTGTCACAACAATATTTGTTTACATCTATTGAACAACCTTTGTAGAAATTCATAAAATCATAATGTCAAAGGTCTTACTACCTTTCTTGATGAGGGAGTTCTCCTTTGAGGTTTGGCCACAATCACCAGTGTCAAACTGCATCAGCAGAACTTATTTCATAATTTGAAGAAACAGTGTTCCTTTTATTCAAGACCACTTATTGTATGTGACAATGTACAGTCCAATCAAGCCTTATTGGCCCAATTTACCTGGATTCACACTACATACTTGGAACCCCTGGGATCCGTAATATATCCTTGTCTGTTACACAGCAGAAATTCTTTCAGTGTGATGCTCAACACACAACTGCAGTTGCTGTAGACATAGGATGTATGAACAGTACTTGGTTAGAGTGTGTATTGTCAGTTGGCCCTAAATAGAGTCTTGCACGCAGAAGTCATGTTAGCATTTGGGGGTAACTATATCAATAGGTTGCTTGATTGTTTTCTTTCAGGAATCGGGATCTATATTATGTGGTATAATTATGTAACATGTTGTCAATATTTATCAGTTTATTTTATATTTACATATCACAAGTATATTAAGTATCAAAACTTAAATGTTTTGTTTGAAAAGTATTTGACAGCTAATGCGAGCCTATGTTGGGCCAGCAAAAACTATTGTGGCATTTGTACAAACCTTAACATACCACAAAACAAAAATTAACTATAGAAAATCCCTTTAAAAAGACAGAGCTCCCCTTAAAGTCACTGTATAACTCACACTCGAACAGAGATACCATCAAAATGATTATGAACTAGTGTTTTAGTTTGATATCACTGAAATAAATTGATTCAGAGAGATCTGAAAAATATGTAATATTACCAATGTATGAAATAATGGTGTTATATAATAAATAAACTCATTCTTTCACTGTTGTGAGTTTAACAGGCCTGGTGGTTTGTGGCGTGACAGCAATTAATTTTAAGTGAACCAAGCGAGATTTTCAAGTCAAACACTGCCAGTCAGACAAGTGATGCTCAAATGTCATTACTGTCAAATCAAAACATAATCAAAACATTTAGCTCAGTTTTTAGAGGAAACTATTATTTGAATTTTATCAGTAAATTTGAAGGATACTTTAAATATTGAGTAATTAACTTAATAATTAACCCTATATTGTTTAATGATGAGTAGATACAACATTATTCATACACCAGACACCCTCCTGTTTTTCGTACCACTGTTAAATTTTTTTTTCGTGTTTTATGTTTCTTCCCCTTTCAGTCCTTTTTCTGGCTGTTCTTTGGACTCCTCCACTTGCGTTTGTGCATTCTGCCTTCCTCTCATGTAAGCATTCAGACTCTCCAGTAAATCAATGGAGTGATTGATCAGAAGAGCGAGCCAAGCCATGCCAAAGAATATCCAGACTGCCGTCAGACAACTGTACCACTCTGGGTAGTTTATTGCTGGGTTGTGATCTGGCAGGAAAAACAGTGATGTACAGACATTGTTATCAGGGTTGGGATGATATAATTTGAATCAAATTGGATTTGAAAATTGATGTAATGCAATGTCAAGATGATAAATTTATTGAATTCCAGTTTATAGAAATGCAACAGTCGCAACAGAGGAGTTTGATTGATCCAACATAAGTTTTGCATGAAAACAAATCATGACTACAACAATTTTGACTCAGTATGCATATTTACTGTATGCCTATTACAATATGCCTATTTGCATTCTCATTATACCCTTATATTTAAGTAAATAAGAATTATTATCATTATTATCATTATTATTTATTTATTTTATTTTTTTTTTTTGTTAACCAATCAAATTTACCTATTAACCTCATAATTTAAATTAATTATACTGTATATTGAAGTTTAGCTCTGTTTTGATGATTTTCTGGGCGTTTCACCATATCTAGTAAAAAAAATTATTATTTGCTATGCATGCAACATTAATATGAATTTCTTTGAATTTCTTTCTACTGGCTTAAAAATATTTAAAATTTGAATTACAATTCTGCATCTTATTTGCTACCTCAATTCAGTATTCAAATTCAGGAAAATTCAAAATCAATTTTGAATGACACACAACCCAAGCTGTGATGTCACTTCCTGACTAGAATAATTACATATAAGATTAATTACAAAATGTGAAGAACTTTCAGAGGATTAACAGTAAAACAAAGAAGGATTTATGTAATTAACACACACACACACACACACACACACACACACACACAAGCTAAATAGTCCATATCTAAAAACCAGGGTGTGAACACATAAGCATCATAATAAAGGTACATGCTGACAATTAAAAATACTGAAGTATAAAAGTTGAAGTATAATTAGTTTGTTCATTTTTGTATGTGTAGTCTCCTACCTGCAACATAATCTCCAAATCCAATAGTGCTGAGTGTTATGAAGCAGTAATAAATGGCTTCAGCGTAACTCCATCCCTCATATTCTTTAAAAAGCAGCATAGGAACCACAAAGTACAGAAATGCTGAGCTCACAAAAGATATACTGTGAATGGATATTCGTACACATTTCTGTGGGAAGGAACAGAATCATGGGTACAGTGTGTTTGCACATAAAGGTCAAGCATATTAATTTCTAGTTTTATTGCTTATCACATTCATTCATTCATTCATTCATTCATTCATTCATCATCTTTATTGCTGACTGTAAAAAAAAAAAAAAAAAAGTTAAATTCTCACCCCTCTATCAACTTTTTTCTCCAGAAAATTGCAAAAATTCCTTTCAATGGCCAGCATGTATTTTCCAACTCTATTTAAGATCACTACATTCAGGGGAATGCCAAAAAGTGCAAACAACACACAGAAGATTTGACCAGCTGTCGTCAGTGGAATTATATTCCCATAGCCTGTAAAAAGATGAAAACTCTATATAATCTCTACCCATCTGAATAGATGCCACACAATAAACTGGACTGTCAGATACAGTGTGTTAAGTGTTCCATCCCTCACCAATAGTTGTGACCACTGTTGCTGCAAACACAGATGAGCTGGTAAATTTCCAGAAGCCATCTGCGGTGTCATTGCTGTCTGGACTCAAGCCACTCAGGGAAGCAGCTTTTATCATCTTTAAAACAGTAATGACAAGCAATAAGTACTTATTTGTAATACATGAAATGACAATAAAAATAGTGAGCACATGTGAATGACATTTAACAGTTGTGTTCTGTTAACAAAATTCTGATAAAAATGACACCAAAACGGTCACATTGTCAAGTTTTATTATTATTATTATTATCTACTTAAGCAGAAAACATTCTTTTTCACAAAAAGGCCATTTCATTTAAAAAAAGAGCTAAATAATCATGTAAGCAATTTCAACAGTAGACCAACAAAGAGAATTCTATGTAAAAGAGATTTCCAATAAAGGAAATTCAACTATAAACTGTCAGTCATGTTTAACAACTACAAACTGGTCTAGGTTTCTTGATTGGTTGTCTTGATTATTTTCTGCACAAATTTTAATGTTAAAAAGTAACCAAAAGCAGTTAATTTGAATGAAAATGGCTTCATAAATTTGCACTGAAACGGTTAAATAGATAGATAGATAGATAGATAGATAGATAAATAAATGTACAAATATATATATAAAAAATAATAATAAAAAAATATATATATATAAAAACATTCCCTCACTGATCCTACCTAATACTGATACTGTTGTTAATGAGGAATAAATAAATTTGTGCAACATCTACTCTACAATCATACCTGTGCTAGTTCTCGGAGCCCATTCTGACCCACACATGGGTACTTCTCAAGTAGTTTCATTCTTTTCTCTTTCAGGAGATCAATCTGTTGCAACACATACCATCCTTCTAGTTTCCAGAAGATCAGCCCTCCAACAAGGACATAGGCTACATAAACAATTCCAAGGAACAGGATAGAAGGGAACCGAGCTACGCTGAGAAACTGGCATAACTTTCCTGAAAACAAGGGAAGCATGGTTCCTTTGGTCGCCTGGCTCACCTGTCTGCCGATGCAGCTGCAGGATGGTGCTACTGGGTGTGGATTTACTCTGTTTATGTGACAGGCAAATCACTCCCTTGTGTAATGAATGCCAGAATGAGACCTTATGACCTGGCATGCAAATGTTGATTGAAGGAGAGCAGAAGGCACAGTGAGTGAAGAGTTAAAAAGGGGGGTTGAAGTGGTTAGAAGCTACAGTCTGTACTCTCTGCCAATTGTTTCATGTTCTTGTACCAAAACTTATCTTTTCCATTTAAAGTTTTTTTTTTTTTTTTTAATTTATTATTTTTTTTACACATAAATCAATTAGTTTACATCTCACCATCGGTTCATCACAGTAATATGTTTACTTTAGGCATGTGTGATCTACAGCCTTGCCAGTGGCAAACACAAGAACACATACTTACACATATATGCCAATATATGAAACCTCAAAATTTACTATTTTCAAATCTCTGAACCACTGCACTTGAGTTCAGTTATGTAGGTATGAATAAATAAAGAAATAGATATAGTTTGAGTTATGGTCATTTGAATGTGTATTTGAATATGGTTTAGGTAAAAAAAAAACAAAAAAACATACAAGTTAGAATAAACGTAACAAGATATGTGCACTAAATAGATGTATGTTAGGATAAACATTTGTGATTTGTGTTTTAATATTAGATCACAATCAATCAATAACGTATACCATTAACAATCCAAAAAAAAAAAAAAAACTCTCAAAAACCATATTAATAAATAATCCCAATCAATAAATAATAAAATAATGGGACAGTTTTATAGTTTTTTTAGTTTTCTTGACTCTCCAAATAATGGAGAGTCAAGAGATGGCTGGCTTCTCACAGTTCATCTCCAATAGTATTGCTGCTAATATTAATGCAATTAATATATTAAAAGATATTTGAGATGTGTGACTTATTGCTTGTATATACTGAAATATTTTATTATTTATTATCAATTAACATTTCACTGTAAAAAATGACCGTGATTTTAATGGTAAAAAAACTGTGAAAATACTACAGTAAAAACCTGTTAAATGGTTAACGGTAAGTTCCTGTAAAATTTACAGGGTAAAACCGTAAACTGAGGTCCCCAAAATTCCCTGCGTTGCATTTCAAATTTTGTTTGAATTTGATGTTTTTTTCTTTGAAATAACTATGTTTCTTCTTAGTTTTTTCTTATCAGTTATGTTTATTAGGGTCGTGTTAAATTAATATTTATTGCATATTTCAGTTTAATGAGTCTCACCATGATGGTGTTTAGTGCTAGTGTGAATGACACTGTGCACCTTCTATATATGTTATTATTTAAAAACTGCTTGTGATGGGCTTTGGTTCATCATGTGACTTTCTCATCACCACCTGCATTTGGTGGGTATCAGTGTATTTCAAAGATACAAAACAGATTTCAATACTTCAATAGGTTGGTATATTAACATTATATCAGTTAATGAAATTACGGTATTTAACTGTAAATTTAAATTAAAACAGTAAAACCTAAAATGTTGTTACCGTATTTTTTTACGGTATAATTCCGGCAACCACAGCTGCCAGGTTTTTGCCATAAATTTTATGGAATTTTTTTTTTATAGTGTAATATATTCAGTATGAAGCTTGTTAATAAAATTGTTTTATTCATTTGTCTAAAACTTGGAAATGACTGGTCATGATTTTACATGATAATGTCTTAAACTTTAAATGATAATGTCTAAAACATTAGATTAAACCAACGTTATAAATTACCATGTTATCGTACATAATACATATGGTCTTATAATAATTATACATGTGATCTGCACTGTACTGACTGTAGGAAGCAAAGAAAGGCCACTTTATGCCTGTTCAGTCTGATGAAAGAAAGTGCTGCTCCCTTATGCAAATTACTGCTCAGAACCTCATTGCTCAAACAAATCTATTCATAGTCATGCAAAATAGTGCATTATAAAACAAAAATGACCAGATCTCAGTCTTAAGATTTTTGAGCAGAGAAATGTCAACTTATAGAATAAGTATTAACATTTATTCACTGATGAATAAGTTATCAAAAAAAAAAAAAAAAAAATCAATTTGCATTCTCCCAAAAGAGGCTCTTAGCAGAAAAGACCAATTTAGGCAAAGCAAGGCAAGTTTATTTATATAGCACATTTCATACACAAAGTGCTGTAATTCAAAGTGCTTTACATAAAAGAAAGTAAAATAATCACAAAAAATAATCAACAATAAAAACAAGGAATTTAAAAACTTTTAAAATGATTAAAAAATGTATTTAAAATGAATTAAAACAGTTAATAATAGAAAATGATTATACATAAAATACAGTGCAATCAGTTCGGATGTAGCACAGTGCTCATTCGGTAAATGCACGGCTAAAAAGATGAGTTCTGAGTCTAGATTTAAATGTGGCTAATGTTTTAGCACATCTGATCTCTTCTGGAAGCTGGTTCCAACTGTGGGGGGCATAAAAGCTAAAAGCGGACTTCCCTTGTTTTGTGTGAACCCTTGGTATTTCTAACTGACTCGATCCTAATCATCTGAGTGGTATGTTAGGTTTATATTCAGTGAGCATATCTGCAATGTATCTAGGTCCTAGGCCATTGAGTGATTTATAAATGAGTAAAAGTACCTTAAAATCAATCCTAAATGTAACTGGAAGCCAGTGTAAGGACCTGAGGACTGGTGTGATATGCTTAGATTTTCTGGTTCTAGTCAGAATCCTGGCATTCAAGAGGACATATGTTAGTATGTACTGTATTATACTTGTCAAGTGTAGTACTTTCAGAATAAACTAAACTGCATAAATAGCAAAAAATTGGCTGTTTTTTGTCACGTTCTCCACATGTGTGCTGCTTGTAGCTATATTATTCATTTAGGTCTACTATTTTTCTCTCTCTTAAAAAAGTCAAAAAGTCAAATACAGGCAGCATAAGTTATTAGCCATAGCTGATGATATATTGAGGTCATATGAAATGAAGTGTCGGTCTGTGCAACAAACTGAACATTATTTACACCAGTATCACCTGTAATCCAGAGCCTCCTGAGCACATTCATGAGAGTCTGGAGCATAATCCTGTTGCATAATGACGTGCAAGCGCAAACTCACATGTTTTTGTGTGAATTACCACTTTAACTTCTACAAGATGACAAATGACTAACAATAATAACAGAAAATAACTAAAATTGGATTGCACTGGATAACGGGATTGAGTGTCCCTGCTTTCAGAGAATGCACACATTAATATCTTGTTCTCTTTTCAGGTGGTTGTTCACGGGTGATGTGTATGTGTTATGCCTTCTGTGGAGTTTTGTTTGGTATCTGCAGCCTCCAGTAACTTGACCGTACTGTCCTGCGTGTGCTGGCTCAGTCTGCTGCCCCAACTATGGTAAGAGCTGTCTTCGTTTGCTCATAATCAGGGCCGCTGATGGCCAAATGGGTGCCTAAGCAGAATAGTACTGTTGTGCCCCCTCCCTCAAAACAAGAAACACCTACTATAAGGGGTAAAATAGAACTTTAATAAAATATAAAAGTAAATAAATGAATAAATTGTAATTAAATTGTATTATTTACAAATTACAGTTGTAGCTCTAGACAGTTACCTATGGCTATGATTTTATTAATGCAGTTGTCAAGCATTCCGAAATCACGCAAAAGAAAAATAAGCAGTTTTAATACGATAAAACCATGGTTAATTTTTGTAAGGTTTGTGATGTCCACATGTTTTTGTTGAAGAAATTATAGAGGCTGTGTCATCTACCACAAAAAGGTGGCCAAAAAATAAAGATTAAGTGGATAGTTGAATTAAATGTTTGGTCAATTAAACAAGGATTTGATCAACCTGTAAGTGTAATAGCAATTACCAGGCCTTTGGTGCCCTTTACAGGCATTTGTAATAATATGTAATGTACATAAATTTTTTATTTTGTATTACATTATGTATTTTAACGGTGTTATTCAATGAAACCATATGATTATTAATTAACTAATCATTATTGCCTCATTGTTTTTATATAACTCATTTTAAGTCATGGAAACTAGAATATTAAGTCAGATGCGTTGTTGGTGGTGGTGAAATTATTACCGACATTAAAACACGTTACTAACGTCAACAGTCAAAAAAGTTTCACAGGATTATGAACGTAGTTACCTGAAAGTGATGCACGGGCTTCATCTTGTTTATATATATATATATATATATATATATATATATATATATATTTTTTTTTTTTTTTTTTTTTTTTTTTTTTATGTGTATATGCATATGTTAATATTAATATACAACAAAAGTGTGTTGTTTTTTTTTTTTAACAACTGGCATGGTACTGATACTAATATTTGGCAATATAACTGGAGCATTGTCAAAACTTGGTGAGTAGTACTATCTGATGATACTTGACAAATATCTAGATTTTTGATAAATGCATGAGTGCACAACTCACCACAAAAACAACAGCATCTGTTATTTAAAATTGGCTGTTTTTGTCACGTTCTCCATGTGCCACTTGTTGGCTATATTATTCATTTAGGTCTACTATTTATCTCTCCTCGCTCTCTTAAAAAAAAAAAAAGAGAGACAATTAACTCCAAATGACCGCTGTTTTAGAAACTTTGTTTTATGTGATGAAGATCTCAAGCCTTCACATGCTGTTGTTTTGATGAGATCAAAATAGAAAAATCTGTAAATTTGGTGAAGGACACATGGATGCAATGCTGACTGTGTGCTTATTTAGAAACAAAATGAAATGGACTTTTAATAAGGGCTTTCAGCTGGGAAATCTTTATTAGCTGGCCTAAGTAATTATCACTAACAGTATCTGTCAGGGTCTGATACTGTTATTAGCTGATCTCCCAGTGATAAAACACTAAACTGTAGGGTCAGTCTTTTACTTAATACCTCAGTGCATTGTGTTTCGCTGTGTTTAATTAATAGCTTTTTTGCATATCATCATCTTGTTGGTCTCTGTTGTACATTTAGCTTGTTTTCCCTAGTTATTCAGTTTTTGTGTTTAATAATATTTGCTGATGAATGAGAGGTGTATTAAGGTTATGAGACCTTTGTGGGTTTCATAGGCTATCTGGGAGTAGCACTAAGTCGTTCATTAGAAGTGTCTTTGATCAGAATTGGCTTAATGCGTTTTCCATCCTTTGGCTGCAAATCTGCCTAGGATAAATATTATTTATTAACCATGTGTCTGCGGGCAGCTGATGTGATCCAAGTGACTGCGATCGCTATCTTACCCCCAGGCTGCACTTCTGCAAGAGATATTGTTCAGCTTTAGAAATAAAGCAATAATAATAACAGTTGGCACATTCACTCTTTTCCTCTTGTGACATTCTTGAAGGAACATTCAACTATCACATGTTGGTACTTCTTATACCTAATGCAAAAAAATTATATTTTTATTTGTATAATTTGTACATATTAAATGTGACCTGAACCACAAAACCAGTCATAAGGGTCAATTTTTAAAATTGAGATTTACAAATCATCTTTCCATTGATGTATGGTTTGTTAGGATAGGACAATATTTGGCTGAGATACAACTATTTGAAAATTTGGAATCTGAGGGTGCAAAAAATCAAAATATTGAGAAATTGCGGTACTGAGCAGAATCTCGCACTATGAACGGTGTAGACCAATCTCACAAGCACGAGCTTTGATCGGTTAAAAATACTTAATGTAAATACAAATACGGTTAAAACGCTAAGCACTATAACGACATGACATTCACAAAGGAGTCTGGAGTGATACACGTATTTGGTAGATTTTGGTACGTATCTTGAAAAATTAAAGTAATCCACAGCGTCCTCAGCAGCTCAGATGTTGGGAGAAAATGAAGACTCTTACCTTCAGTCCTACATGCAAACACCGAGCACCGGGATTGCTTGCAAGACGTGTTGACGTTACAGCTGCTCGGCGCGGAGAAAATGAAGGACAGCGTAACCCCTGAGGGCGGAATCTATAGCAATGGTAAAGGATGATTCTCACAAAACTATATTTTCTGCAAGCTTTTTTCAAGAAAAATGAAAACATTGTTTTTAATTTTAATAATAATTCAAAATTGATGTATACAGTGCAACAGCAAAATCTGTGAGAAAAATAAATAAATGTTACATTTGTTTAAACCGTTTTCTATACATATATAAATAACTAAAATTCAAGCTGCAGTACCAAGCAGGACCACACGGAGACGCCAACAGACCACTATCCCAGTCGCCTTAAAGTTATAAAAATATACACGGATCTGTATTCAGAATTATAAAACAGAGCAAAACACAAATAAAAAAAATTAAAAAAAATCAATAAAAACATGAATTTGTTGAGTGTGGTGATCTGAAGGCAGCTCAACATGACTGATCAGTGAACAGTTCCTCTGTCAGAGTGAATGTTGATGCCAATACACCACTGTACATAGCAAACTTCTATAAAAACACGCTTCTTCAGCGAGTGTCCATTATAAAACACTTGCCAGACATGCGATCATACTGAAATGTGCTCATAAAGCTATCAGAGAGCGCACATACACGGTTTGTTTATTTGTACACTAATAATAACGGACTCGCGCGCGTCTAATAATGTAAGTTACGATTCATGTATGTCACTGACTGTAATCGTCTTTACCTCCATTACAATCGTCATCCATCAAAACTTCACTGGTAAGATACTGGTTTGCTTTATTCAGCCCATACAGACTAGTCCTGACTTCATATTTCTTCTTATAAGCGGTATGTTGGTTCTGACCAATCGCTGCACAAGTTAAGGTTACGCATGATGACGAAAGCACGTTAGTGCGAGCCCTCCCGGAACCCATAGAGATTGCATTGCAGTGCCTGCAGTTTGAAAAAAAAAATCTTTGTATGGAAGTCTATGGGAACACTCGGGGCGATTCTCAGTCTGACAGAAATCGCCCAAAAAGGGGCGGTACTACACAGAACGTGACTCGACGCTGATTGGACTATATTTCCTGAGGCAGAACAAACAGTATTGAAGAGTGAAAGCTAGCGTAACACTGTGATTGAATGTGAAAGAAAAAAATCCCTCCCTTTCGCGCTTTGGTGGTGCGTCGCCCGATCGCCCTAATGGAGAAACCGCCCCTGCCATTTTGGATGATCTGTCACGAGGCCCAATATTTTAGACTTTGAAAACAATTGGGCTCTAATCTGTTAAATTAATGAGGACTATCCTCCACTTATGTTGAAAGTAACTGTCTTAAAGATCCATGGTCCCAGTCTGTACATCACTGACAACAAAAATGTGGCTCTGTTTCCTGCGACTGATGGCCACTTCAGTCTTATTGACCTCACACCAAGGGGGCATTATGAGGTGCATGGTGAGGGCATCAGTGCAGTCTTCACCTAATACTCCAGTAACCCCCAACCCTACCCGCTTTTTCTTCCACCGACCAGTTAGTGCAGCAGCAGGTTCTGCAACTGGTTCTTCTGCAGCTCCAAGAGCTACTATGCCAAAAACTTTCCGAAGGTAACCAAATTAAACAATTCCTCTTTGTACGAACATGAAACTACTGAATATGTTACACAATTTATGCGTCGTAGTATAATAGTATATAAAGCATTTGAAGACTGCCAATGAAGTGAAAGAAGTCTTCAATTATTACAAATAATTAAAAGTAGATCTACGCGTTTCGGCACAAAGCCTTCTTCAGGACACACATCAGTTGCTTACACAGGTGCTCTTAAACTAATGTTAATTGCTGAATCATCCAAAACAGCTGGTTAATGTGAAGGAGTGGCTAATACTAGTATCTTAATCCAAAAAACAAAAAGAAAAGCACCACTTTTACAAATATAACAATACAAATATCAAACCACACATCATCAATAATACAAATTACAAAAATGGTAAAAAATCAATTTCTTCATTAACTCCTGGGGACTTAGTTGCCCGGAGCATATGAATCCAAAAAGTCTCTCTTTGTAAAAGCTGTTTCTGTCTATTTCCACCTCTTATCGAACTAGGGATAGATTCAATTCCAACGACTTTAAGAGAACTCTCAGTAACATGGCCCACCTCATTATAATGCCTCGCCATAGAGTATACCATATTTTTCCACATGGCATATTTGTGTTCAGCCACTCTTAAGTGCAATTTTCTCTTAGTTTGACCTACATAAAAGTATCCACACTCACATTCTAGCCTATATGGGCATACGATTACAGTTAATAAAGATTTGATTGAATATATTTTCCAGAAAACACATCAGTAAAACTATTAGTTCTCACCATATTATCACAATGTTTACACCTCCCGTAAAGTTTCCTGCTAAAGGGCAAACCACGTTATCTTTCACAGAAGGGCAGGGTAAATAACTGCGTACTACCTTATCTCGTATAGTTGTTGAATGTCTGTAACTAACCACTGGTTTTTCTCGAAAAATTTCCCTAAGAGTGCTATCACTTTCAATAATATTCCAGTGAAATTTATTATACGCTTGTTTGTATTGCTTCCCGGCTATAAGTTGTAGAAAAGCACCGATTATGATCATTAGAACATTGTTGTACTTTTTCTTAACTTACACAAGTTGTTTCCGATCTATTGATCTAACTTTCCTCTGTAGCCCTATTAAAACTTTAGAATCATAACCCTTTTGTTGAAATCTGCTAGTCATGTCTTGTAATTGAATTTCATAATCATCTTCCCGATCACAAAGCCAGTTCCAATCTTTGAAATTGACCATGAGGTATATTCTCCATTAATAAGGTGGATGAAAACTATTCGCTCTAAGAATGGAGTATTGCGATCAGTTGGTTTCCTAAGAATGAAGTATGTAACTCACCATTGGCCTCCTTAGTTATTTGTAAATCGAGAAAATTAATTTTAGACACTGAATGTTCAAGACTCAATTTCAAGTTTCTATTTGTGCCATTAATATATCGATGGAACCTATGTAGTTCTGATTCGGAACCAGACCAAATCATCAGGACATCATCAATATATCTACCCCACATAACAATATTCTCCAAAAAGTGATTATGAGTCGAATAAATATATCTTTCTTCCCACAGTCCTAAAAATAGATTAGCATAATTGGGAGCAAAACAAGCACCCATTGCCGTCCCTTTCATCTGTTTGTAGAAGACATCTTGAAACAGAAATACATTATTTTTAAGGGTCCACTCCATCAATTGCAAAATAAAAAAGGTAGGTGGTACACTTTCTGAAGATCTATCACTCAAAAAATGTTCAACAGCTTCAAGTCCGTCCACATGATCGATATTTGTATACAGGGATTCAACATCCATAGTCACTAATAAGTATTCACCTGCATTTTTTATATCGTTAATCTTATTAAGCACATGTGTACTATCTTGAATATAAGACGGAAGCATACATACATAAGGTTTAATAAAAAAGTCAACATACTGTGATGCCGGTTCTGTCAATGATCCATTCCCACTGATTATGGGCCTACCTGGTGGAGTCTCTACATTCTTGTGAATCTTGGGTAACATATAAAACGATGGAACACGAGGGTCTTTACACAATAAAAAGTCATATTCCTTATGAGATATCCAATTATTGTCCTTCGCTGTAGAAAGAAGATCTGTCAGTTGAGTCGTCATAGACTCCAGAGGATTCACAGTTAGAGCTAAATAATACTCAGGATTGGAAAGTTGTCGAAGTCCTTCCTGAATATATTGTTCTTTACCCTGTTAGTGCCTTGGAAGTATTTCGTTTACACAATTTGATCTTTACCTCCATTACATCCAATGAGCACCAGGGTCTTTATAAAGATACCCGTGTAGCACTCTCTGCTTCTGTTTCCTGAGAAGTCTTCAATTGTTTTTTTTTGTTTGTTTTTTTGGAAAAACTATTTATTGGAAACTACTATCTTGCAATTCTGGCCATAACTTAAAACCTCAGATAATTTAATATTGAAAACAGCTCTAAAATTACCTGCATGCATGAAAACATATAATGTACAGGAACAGGAATACTAATATCAAATGTGCAAAAATGCTTTTGTTTTTATAAATATTTAGGAGCATTTTCATTGCTGAAGTTGTGGATGGCAAGTTGGAGACAAGCAAAACATGAACAGTCAGTTTTTCTGAGTTTGAGGCCTCTGTTCTGGGTATTGTGAGTAAAGTTAAAGAGGCCCTTGGACAAGAGGACTCATTGATCCTGACTGATGGCCAAGGAAAGGAAATCTTGGATTCTGAAGGAACCAGAGGTATAATTAAACATTTTGTATTGCTTATTATAGCATTTTCATTGCCTTGGGAACACAACATATAAATCCAGCATACTTTTTTAAATGCTTCATATTATATATCCTCCTGACTACCAGGAAAAACAGTTTTGTGAATTTAGTATTTAGTATTTTTTCATGTCATTACATTGTTTAGTATTTTTTTTTACATTTTTGAAAAATTATATTTTATTCATATGTTATGTCATGTCCTCTGTAGAGGACATCGGGACTTTAAAAAGTCCTGTTTTTTAAAAAATAAAAAGACATGAAAAGGCACAAACAGTGGGATTTTTGTTTTAATCACAAATCAATTTTGATTTTTTAACTTTATATAAAGATGATTCTCAAATATGTTATGAAAGATATTTTTAAAAACAATTTTTCTTTATGCAAAATGTGTGTAAAATGGCCATAAACGAGTTTTTCCTTTATATACAATGTATTTATAAACTGTATCTAATTTGCATATTAATGTGTTTTTGGGGCAACATAGCATGAAAAAATAAGTGTAAAATGGGAGTGGGAGTAAAAATTAGCAAGATTTTCATAATAATATCTAATATTTCACAGGAATATTGATTATATAATTTTTTCTCTATTCATTTGTTGTGTCTCCCAAAATGTGTAATAAACATGCTTTAAGTCCTGGTGTCCTCTACAGTGGACATGTATGAAATCAACGTCCTGTTTCATAACAGAAGGTCATATTTTGATTTGAAACTCCATAACATTTTCCTGAGATGTTGATTTATGACAAACAGTTTGAAAATGAGTCAGATTTAAATGATAATTACAAAATATGATCATATTTCCATAAGGGTGTTACACTTGATCACAAAATTAATTTCTGTCAGGACCACTATCGTCAAATGATAGACACTTAGCATACAGTTTGGTTTGGCGGTATGGTTCTGTTCTGGGCAGCCTGTCATGAATGAGCAGGGAGAGCAGCAATAATAATAACCCCTCAAAGGTTAACAGAGCAGAACCAAGCAGATATCATTAATGTACTTAATTACATTTAGTGTAGCACATTACTCAAGATTAGGGAGTCTGATTCAACAGGAATATCAGAAGCCAAGTCCTGACTGTGGCGAAAGGAGGAGTCGAGGATGGAGGAGGATAATTGCTCCCGAGCAAGCAAGCTGCTGAATAATACTGAATAGCGCTTATGTAGGGATGCCGTGATAGGTGTCGTATCCCTATAGGTAGATGTGATCAGCTGAGAGTCAGCTGATGCAAGCTTGACTCACGTGACCTGCCAGAACTAACACTATACGCTTGATGTCAGCCATTTTTAAAGACCAAGGAGAGGGAGTGGTCATGGTGAAACAATCATACATAATACAAAATAAACATACATATCCATATACACTATCACAAATATATATAAATTTAAAATAAAAAAAATCCCTGTATCTCTGACAGATGTCGAAGCAGCAGCAGTTAGAGATGCTTTTGTCTGTAGTATCTGCAGAGGTTTGTATAATTTTATATTTTATTCTTTAAAATATTATTTTAAAATATTATTCAATTGTCTAAAATCATCAAGCAGTGACTAAACCTACCATTTTATGAAATAGGAAAAAAAAAATGGTTGTGCTAATCTAAACTTTATCAATACAACTGATTTACCACTTTCCACAAAGACAACAATGCTCCACAAATGTATCAAATAGTTCTCGAATACTGCACTATTTAAAACTGTTTTCTGAATCAAATTTGCAGGTCCAATGAACGAGCCCATAGTTTCATCATGCTGCCAAAGCCTTATTGGCTGCAGGATTTGCATTGAAGAATAGCAAATAAATTCTCCCTTCAGCCCTAAATGCTGGGCTGGTGATTCTGGTAACGACACACAAAGACTCATGGGCTTATCTGATGCACTGGCTGCACTCAGAAACATACTCTTGGAGTAATAATGTATATTATGTAGTAGTATTATCAAACATTGCACAATTGCATAGTTTTACTGTTGTTTTATTCTTAATCTTCTCAAAATACGCAGATCTAGGGCATAATTAGATGTGCATCATTCAGTTTATTTTATTTTATATTGCACACAATGTAGAATGCTGTGAAAGCCAATATGCAGTCTTGGATTTATACCAGTTTTACACAACCATTTATTTTGTGTGTATTTGTTAGATTTTTTTGAAAGGTAGCAAACATTTGTGGTTGAACGATTCTGTAGGACTGATGCAAAACGTTTAGTATTTATGTCGTTGTATTCAAGAGTTTTAACTAGAAATGTTAAATACAACAGAGTTCTCAGCAAAAATAGACTTGTCTGTTTATTCAACTGACATTTGGGCATAAATAAAATGCATACACTTTATCCATTAATAGTATACCCAGGCTGATTTGATAGACTTTTATAGACCTCACACAGTAGATTCTACATGTAGAATACACTGCTTTAAAAAAATAAAAATTGATGTCACTCTTTCATACATATCTTTGGGTTACATTTATGAGGTGAAGCAATGCATCCTGAAAAAGGCTATATTCACTGTTTGATGGAAAAGAAGAGAGATGTCTGGATAATTCTCTGCAAAGTCCTGCTCTGCATGACTCCTGTCCTCCTCAGAGGAAAAAGGATCCGTTTCAAAGGTAGACATCCAAGTCAGCGACGATCCCAACTCCTGCTCATACATATTTGCCACAACAGGGGCATGAGGCAGCAGCTCACCGAAATTTTTGATGGACATCCACTTGCTGCAAGTTCATTGGGTATCCCACGGCCTAAAACACTGAAGCATGGTAAACAACAGATATCAAAGCAATGCACTGAATGTGAATGGACAGTGATTTTCAGAAAAATAACTTCTTGGTCTAGCAGGTGCACCAGGGCCTGTTTCAATGGGTATTTCACCTGATTGTTCACTTCAGGCCAAATCCTTTCCACGCTAAGATTCTGTTGACCACAAAAAGGAAAATAAATTACCAATTGAAATGCATTCCTTTTTTCCAAGGACACAAAACTGAAAGTATTTGCATGTATTATTATTTTCATCTTTTAATATTGGTTGTTCATTGTTATCAGCGTTTCAAAAATTCTGAATTCTGAAGAGAAATGCGTGACATTCAAAGAAAAGACAATATTTTTAGAACAGAAATTGATTTCGACAGCAATGAGTTTATTTACTGTGTAACACTTCAGTATGGGCAACACATTCACTATTAACTATGACTTTGGCCTCAATTAACTCCTAATTTACTGCTTATTAATAGTAAGATAGTTGTTGTAACAGTTAAGTTTAGGTATGTGGTAGAATAAAAGGATGTAGAATATGGTCATGCAGATTAAGGCATTAATATGTGCTTTATAAGTAATAATAAACATCCAATATGCAAACTAATAAGCAACTAATTAAAAGTGGGAATTGGTCCCCATATTGAAGTGTTATCATTCAATGCTTGTTACTTCCTCCAAACATACTCGCCTGTAAACTTCTTCATAATTCACGAGGTTGTTTTTCACTGGCATTGTAGCAGTGCCAACAGTTTTGCTGCTATAGCCATTAACTGCCAAAACGTGTTACACTGAACATCCCAAGCTTCTCGTTTTGATCAAGGTGTAGCTTATGGCCCATATATTCGGCATGATAAGGGACAGGGTTAAGATTACGAGCACCCTAGACAAGGGGAAAACATTTGATTATTGCAGGTTTCCATCTTGGTCCCATAGCTCATGCATTTACAGAATGTTTTTTGCTATAAGAGAATTTATAAGTGGGTTATATTTAATTAGGTTCCACCACAAATACTGCAAAGGAAATTTTAAGTAATCATATTTCACTAACATTCTTTGCTTGCAGGGTTAACAACATTTAAATGCTTTTTAAATGGCACTGATAACAAAATGTTTAAGTACTTGTGCCTGTTTGTATGGTGAAGGATTTAACAAAAGGAAACAAAACTGGCTGTATATTTGGATATCATGACCATGATTTGTGGAACAAGTAATCAAGAAATCAAGATTTGTTTCTGCAAAGTAATAGAGGAAGGGGGAAGAACCAATCATATTAAAGACTAGCGATGGAATTGGTCATGCCACTTTATCATGATTATTATTATTCTTTAATACACAGCACAAGCACAGGCGGAGCAAAACTTACCTGTTGTCGCAATTCATGGTATGGCCGATGAATTTCTCTCAGCATTTTTCCAACTTGACTTTCTCCTGCACGCACTCCCACTGAAGATAGATATAGCCAGTCATGAATTTGCAACCGTACGATGGTCCCGTCTATTAAGATATAACCATGAGATAACATTTGAGCAATACGATTCTTGTATCCGTGACAACCAAAGACTGAAAAGCAAGATATTTAAACAGTATGGGCCCTATCATACACCCGCTGCAATGTGACGCAAGGCGCAAGTGTTTTTGCTAGTTTCAGCTCGACGCAGTTCTCATTTTCCCGTCCTGCGCCGCGTTGTTTAAATAGCAAATGCATTTGTGCGCCCATGGGCGTGCTGGTCTAAAAAACAGGTGTGTTCAGGCGCATTGTTGGCACGTTGCTATTTTGAGGAGCTGAAAATAGACTGTGCCATAGACCAACTCAAACCTGGTCTAAAGTCTAAAGTCAATGGCGCAATATTTTTTTTTTGTTATTTAAAGAGCGCGTTAGTAGAAAATGCGCCTCTGGGCGGGTCCACAACGCGCATTCACTTTGCTTATTACACACAGGGACACGCAGCAGCACACAAACATGCCAAATATTAAAAATGAAAGGATTACAGTGTAAAAGAGTATTATTGTGTAGGCTACATAAATATAAAAATGTCATACATGTCATAATGGATAGTCATTGCATGTATCAGAATAAGGCTACCTATTTGCTCGCGCATGGGCAGATCCGTTTGCTCTCTGTGTCACGGTTCATGGATCCGTGTGCTCATTTCTGTGTGTGTGTGTGTGTGTGGGTCCGCTCGTTGTGCTTGTCAGCGTTGCCTAGTTACCGCACACCTGACTAGGTAATCAGAGCGGTCACAGGTGTAGCTCGTCTGCACTGCCTATATCTAGCTGGCGTTTCTGTGGTGTGTTGTCAGATCGTTGTTGCTCATGTCCTGTCTTGCTCTCTGTCAGTCCTTCTAGTTCCTGAGTCTGTTTTCGCCTG
>JAFVLL020036134.1:34441-55029 GCA_021397915.2 Tor tambroides | reverse complement strand
CCCCTTACAGGAAACTTTTTGCATTTTTAGATTTTCAAAAAACTTCATTCTGTGTGATTTATAAGCTTGTTTACCCATGGGGACCTCAATTTAGGCCCCCATCATGACACAAGTCCCCATGAGTCTGTGTGTATTCAGGTTTAAGTCCCCACCGGAATATAAAAACAGACACACACACACACACACACAAACACATTACAAATAAAGTCATACTCCAAATTACTATTTAGATATAATTACATATTTATAATATTTGTATAAATAAATTATATTTGTAGATTTTCTTTTACATCTATTCTACTTGTAATATTGATATTTATATTTTAATAATAATTATTTGATATTGTAAAATTATATATTTCAGTTTCATTTTTTTGAAAGTATTTTATATTTTTTATTATTACTATTATTATTATTAACACTGTGCATATATTGTTTAAAAAGTTTAATATGTGTATATATAGTTTTACATTTTAATATTTATATGAATAGTATAGAAATAAATAAATATATATTTAAGATTTATGTTACTTATTTATTTTGAAATTATATATATTTCATACATTTTAAAATTGACCAGTATTAATGGGAACTCATGTAGAGGTTCATATCCAGAGGTATGACTAGTAGTGAAAATAATTTAGTTTTTAAATTAGGTAACCTTAAGTGAAAACAGGAAATGATGGGGCAGCTCTGACTACTCAGCGTTGGGTCCAGTATTGGCTTTCTCTATTTAAATTCTGTTGCTCCTGTTGAATTCTTCATAAATGTTAAATTGTGCTCTTGTTGATCCTTTTTGTGCACCCATTTGTTTAATTTGTCCAAGTGCTTTGCTCTTTCAGTGTGAGTTTATCTGTTCAGCCACCAGTCACTTATGATTCTCCGTGCGTTCTGTGGTGTTGTTCTCTTTCCAGCTCTTTAAATAGCCTAATGACTCTCTCTCTTGTCTCTCCATTGCCCTTTTTATCACTTGCTACCTTTCCCTCGCTTGGTCTCTTGCTCCTGCTCTCCTCTCGTGTGGTCTCTTCACTTTCTTAGGGCCCTCCTGGCTCCCAGGCCTCCCCTCACGCTCCTCCTCCCCCTAACAGCATGATGGGACCCCACGGCCAGGTAGCAGCTCCTGTCTATTCACGGACTATTTCATTTGACTGATTCTGCCCTCTGTATTGTTTCACTCTCGCCGTCTTCCTGTTAGCCTGCTCTGCTGAGCTGTGGTTCCCCCGTGTTCTCGGAGGCATCTTTGCAACTTCATTAGATTCAGACAAAATGTCATTGTTACAGTTTTCTGACAGGTTGATTTGTGTTGCAGCCTTTCATGTCACCTCGCTTTGGTGGGGGACCACGACCCCCCATCAGAATGGGCAACCAGGTGAGTTAAAATGTCCAATTAAATTAGAATAATAAAAAATAGATGTTAAAATTAAATGTTTCCACACTTTTCCAGCCCCCAGGTGGAGTTCCAGCCGCCCAGCCAATGCTCCCAAACATGGATCCCAGACTACAGGGTGAGTCTGAGTTACGAGTATATCTGAGTTTTCAAACATATTTTAAATCTGCGGACGGTCTAAACTGATTTGACTTCTCCTTTTTCCATCTCAAGGGCCGATGCAGAGGATGAATGTTCCTAGAGGAATGGGTCCCATGGGACCCGGCCCCCAGAGTTTTGGAGGAGGGATGAGACCACCACACAACTCAATGGGCCCTGGCATGCCAGGAGTGAACATGTAAGACCTTTTGTGACAATATAGTTTGGGGTCAGTAAGATTTCAATGAGATGAATATTTTTATTCAACAAGGACTCATTAAATTGATCATAAGTGTCAGTAAAGACATTTATCATTTTACTTTCCAATAAATGCTGTTCTTTTGAACTTTCATTCATCAAAGAATCCTAAATAATGTATCAAAATAATAAACAGCAGTGTTTTGTTGCATTGATAATTTCTTGAGCACCAGATTTGCATATTACAATCATGTGACACTGAAGACTAGAGTAATGATGTTGAAAATTTAGTTTTCACATCACAGGAACAAATTACACTTTAAAGTAACTTTTCTGTTTCTTTTCTAGTTTAAGTTGTAATCATATTTCATAATATTACTGTTTTTACTGTATTTTTGATCAAATAAATGCAGCCTTGGTGAGCATAAGAGGCTTCTTTTAATAAATATTGAAAAAATCTTACTAACTCCAAATTTTTGAACAGTAGTTAATGATGTAAATGACTGATTAAATGATTAAATGAAACTGAATCTTAATCCATGTTATTTTGTGTTTTGTAGGGGCCCTGGAAATGGCAGACCACCGTGGCCAAATCCAAATGCTAACAATGTGAGTCAAAATTGTTTCTGTATTATATTCTAACTAATTTTAATTATTTTATTACAATAATTACGTGTATTACTATAATTGAATGCTACATGCCAAAACATAATTCTGTTTGTTTTGTTTTAGATGCCATATTCATCACCATCTCCTGGTGCTTATGGGGTAAAAAAAAGAAGAAAAAAAAAAGAGTTCCTTAACTACTGCACATTTTATTGCTATAATAATTCATAAAGACTTTGGAGTATGACTTTAAAGCTGTAATGCATTTGTTTCTCCAGGGTCCACAAGGAGGGGGGCCTCCAGGAACACCTGGAATTGTCCCTAGTCCAGCAGGTCTGTTTGCCACACAGTCAGATCAGAAAACACACTGTAATTCAGCTGAGCATCTTTCATAACATTCTCTATTGGATTTAGTTTAACTCTGATTTCCATAGATGTCAGAATTACCCCAGGCTTTGCCTAAAGCAGAATATTGATTGTTTAACTGATCATGCAGAGATTTCCATTTCATTAATGAAACATCTCTCACCCTCAGACTCCAACAACTCCAGTGAAAACCTGTACACCATGATAAACTCAGGAGGTGGAGGTCGCAACAGTGTAAGAGACAGACCTGCTGACTCATTTCTCAGAGGCACACCATTCAGAAATTGCTTAGTGTAGTACATTAGCGCAGCAGAAGTGCCCTTGGCTGTGTTCATGTTACCCTTTTTCCATCATTACTGTCTGATGACAGAACATGTCTGTTTTTTTTTTTGTTTTTTTTTTAAATTCTGCTGGTTTTGTCCAGTTTCCCATAGGCCCAGGCTCTGAGGGCCCCCTAGGGGCCATGGCAGGAATGGACCCGATGCATATGAACGGAGGTAATTCTATTGTAAATACACTTGGTTATATTTAAAATAAAAACTTAAATCTATTTGAATTTTTTTTTATTTTTAATTTTCTGCCTTTATAGGTTCAGGAGACCTGGATGGACTTCCAAAGGTGAATATATCCTTTCTAATAATTTAAGACCACCACCATTATATTTGGTTGGAGTCACAATTAGATGTATTTCAAGACTATTTAATAGAGTGCTGCAGGAGTGGAAATGAATTAGCATTTTTGCACTTCCGGTTCCATCATCCTGAAGTCAGTGGGTTTTTGATTAAATGCCTGAAATGAGGTCTGTGGTGAACACAAACTTAAGATATTTTCATGTTTGATTCAAAGACATAAAACATATCAGCAATACCCCACTCAATGTTGTTGTTTTATTTGTATTTTTTAAAAAGGCAGTTGCTAACAAGTGGCTAAATGGACTACAGAGGTTGTCAGGGACTTTTTTATTTAGATGTTAGTTTGTACTCACACTTACAAACTATTCTAACTCAAACTTGTAGATTTTAAAATAAGATTGAAGGAGTTTTCAGAAACCTAGTGGTGTTGACATTGAAGTCATGCAGTGGTGTAGTTTGTTTACAGCCTAACTTTAGATTTTTACTATTGCCAGTTGTATTTAGGCTTCAGAATTCACAAGTTGTGTTCATATGTGAAGATTATCATGATGAAGAAAAAAAATAATCCTAGAGAGAGAATCATAAATATAAACACAGAGCTTATTATCAGCAATAATCCAAAACCTAATGGAAAAATTCTGATGGGTTTTTTTGGAACTAGGGTGATGCTAACTTCCAATAAATAAATACGTCATCTCTGCAGCACTCTTATCCACTACTTATTTCACATCCTATAACTTTCCAACTAAGTTTCATATCTCGTCATCAGAATTCTCCTAACAACATGAGTGGCATGAGCAATCCACCCGGGACCCCGAGAGATGAAGATGTAGGAGGCAACTACCTTCACTCTTTCCAGAATGAGAATGTAAGATTCATTAACTTTTACATCCCTTTACGTTACAGCTATATTACAACAGAGTTTCCCAAACTGGGGTTTGTGATTTGATGGAAAGCTAACAATTAAATCATGAAAATTTTAAATGTTTTTTATTTAAATATTATTTATTCAATCAAAATAATAAAACACTTACTAAAATGCATCAACTTAATAAAATATTAACTTAAAACCTCTCAAATCTGTACTTAAAACCAATTTTTTTCATAGTGGTTCAGCTGACAAAACAAGTCTGGGGATCCCTGTATTATAGCTGTTTTGAAAATGCTAGCTAACTATAGCCGGGTTTACATCTAAAGTTGCGAATTTAACTTATGCGCAAAATTGGAATGTCGCACAAAACATTTGCGAGTAAGCACCGTTTCCATTCAAAGAGAATGAAATTGTCACTTACTGATAAGCTGGCGATAAATATCACTAAGCAAAGTAGGAGAAGCCAATGAATATAATCATTTTCATATGTAAAAAATTACTTGCGCCTCAGAGCAAGCAGACGAAACACAAATATAGTTATTGCTGTCAGCGGCAGATGCCTGCTGTTTGGGACAGTTCTGGGAAGCAATTATACAGAAATACTGCTGGTTAGTCAGGTTATCCTGTCCCATCGCACACTTTTTTGATGCGCATAGAGGAGTTTATTTGAAAAATTCATTTCCATCTCTCATTATTCGCATTAACCCTTTTTTGCACAAGTCGAAAAGCGTAAAAACCTTTTGGGAATTAAGGGTTGTTTTTTTTTTTTTTGGGAAATATGGCATTTCCATCACTCCTTTCTGATGCGATACTTCAAAATGCGCATAAAAGCAGGGTGATGGAAACATAGCTTATGTAGCTTAACAATGTGCCATTAACAGGCACAGCTCTCTTCTTGTCCTAAAATAAAAATGGTTGCTGGCACAATGCAACACAACCGTCAAATTGGTGTAAAGTGCGTTTGTACTTTTCCTGTAGAGTGTATTAACTTGTTTGTTTCTTTCTGTCTTTACAGCAGTACTCTCCTTCCATGACCATGAGCGTCTGATGCCAGTCTGTTTGCTCTGTTCTGGAAACTCACAGTTGGCCATCGATGACATAGACAGAGTACATGTACAGGAAATGGAATTGGGTGGGACTGCCCTGCGTCCTCACAAGTGGTCTCATGCAATATCAAAATGATTTTTGTTGTTACTTTTTTTTTTTTTTTTTTTAAATGGCTAGCAAACCTTTTCTCCTCTCTAAGATCGGAAGATCTAAATGTGACTCAGTGCTCCTGGATTTTTAGTTTTCTTGTTCCCCTCAGAGGCCATCTCCCATTAAGAAGAAAAGTATGGTTACTGCTGACATAATCACTGGATGTGTGTACATTTTGTGCCGAAGAGGAATAATCGCAGTTCGCTCTCTCTCGAAATCCGACATCCACGTCCAACTTCAGCATGGTTTACACGTACGAAACTTCCTCGGACTTTTTGACACTGAACTCTCATACGTGGCCTTGAATTCTGTGAATATTTTATTGCCTTTCGATGACCTGTTTTTATTTTTCTCCAGTGAAACGCATCAAGTGGTGAGAGAATTCGGTCTTTTCTGAACGGGGAAAGACTCGCAGTTGTATTTTACTCGTACACTGTCATTTTTGTCTCCAAGCATTATAAGCAGCTGCTTTTAAGGAATAACTGCATTGACGGGTCCCGTCATGAAGATGACTTTTTTTGTTTTCTGCACTGATTTCATGTTCTCTTATTTTTCTGAGATTTAACTGCTGTCTCAATCTTTGGTCGAAGACTGAATGATACGCTGATCCTCTCAGATGTTGACCCTGACAAACATACTACCTATGAGACCTTCTCAGAGCTCCTCAGGCGAGTGACTGGATTACGCGTCTGGATGGCTCTCTCTGCAAAATGTTCGGCCGTTGTTGGGTTTGATTATGTCATGATGAATTTGTGATGGTTAAAGATACCCATATCATGTTTTTCTTTTTTTTAATATATATATATATATATAATTCCCTCCCATGTGCCTCTTGTTTTAGCTCTGAAATGGTTTGATGTTGGTTCAAAGGCGTCGTCCCCTAAGGATGTTGCTTTTGTAAGTCAGACTCTAGTGTGTTTGGATTTGTTTTGTATTAGGTTTCATTTGAGCAACATCAGACAAAGTCATACTACAGTTAGAATGGTAACTTATTCTATTTATACAGACACTTGGACATTGTTTTACATATTAGTAGTTCTTTTGCACTGCTTTTGTTAGCTTGTGCATCATACTTTTAACTGTGGGCTGAATAGGCTTGTTTATATATTGACTACTAAATTATTGTCTTATGTTTTTCAGTCATTCATACTAATTCAAGCTGGAAAGCAGCGTTTCAGCCTAACTTCGTTTTCCAGCGAATCGCTTTTTAAGAGAAAAGGGAAAGCTCAATGTGAAATGATTTTAACTTTGGAAAATGATGTAAAGCTGTTGATGTTCCCCGACTTCTTTAGGGTAGCATCTCTCCAGAGGGCCAAGATCCAGCCATTTGATTTCCATGTAAATCATTCTCTTTGAATCAGTGAACCAGTTTCGATGTAAGATAAAGTTGTTCCCAAATTGTCTCAAGCCTCTGTCTGTTTTCACTCATGGTACAGTGCATGTAATGTTTTTACTAGGCAGAGCGTGTCGTAAGAACCCATTGACGAAGCTCTTCGCTCTCTTCTCCTGCAAAACAGACAGCAGGATCATAGAGGACACGGCTCAAACGGGCTGCAAGGGTGTCGTGCACAACCTTTGAGGCAGAAGTGATTCATAAGAGCTCTACAGGTTTTGCCCAACCAACCTGCACTTGAACTCTACAAACCAATGATCGTCCTTGAGTCTTTTTCTTTCTCAGCAACTCTTAAATGTTATTAGTGACTGCTCCCACAGAAAATGTTTTCCATTGTTTTTCAAAGTAAATGCACACTAGAGCAGTGGTTTGCAACCTTTTTGACTCCAAGGCCCCATAATGACCCCAAAAATATTTGAAGCCCCCATCCCCATCTAGGCTAATGGGTTTGCTTTGGTATGTTTGCTGATGAGTTTTGTATTCAAAACTATTTTTAATTTACAGAAACTAAGAGTGCTCAAAGATTAACTAAACTTTTCCAGGCATTCTTTATTTATTGTATTTTTTTTTTTTTTACTTACAAATATGTTTACTCTGTTTCTACTCTATAAAAATATTTTAGAGCTTGGCATACCCAAAAATGACAACATAAGTTCTTTATAAAATATTTTAAGATTTTAAAAACCATGAGAGGCCTTGTTCTTGAAAGGGTGAATTCAAATTTTTTTTTTTTTTTTTAGCCTTAGTTTATGTTTGTTTTCTCTTAAAATTATTTTAAGTCATCTTGAGGCCCCCTCAAAATTTACTAAGGCCTTCTAGTGGGCCTCAGCCCTCCTGGTTGAGAACCACTGCAGTAGACCAATATCTTTAACTGTCACTCTAGTTACGATGGAAATCAAAGGTCATGATTAAATAAAAAAATGAATTAAATCAATCATTTACTGCATATAACTTTGACACTAAGGTATTGTAAAGCCTGTAGTGTTTATTAAAGGCTTCGCACATCCATGTTTAGCTGCTTTAGTAAACCAGTTGTACCCTTAGTCCTTAAGAAAAATGTGTAAGAGCTAGCAGCCCTTTCAATTAATGAAAACAGAGTCTGCTGTCAGATTTTGCCTTTGGATTAGTCTGTAGAGTCTGCAGCTCTGTGAGGAACCCACAACAGGATCCTGACTGCCAAATATAACATGTGACATGAGTCCAAAGTACAAATGCAGTCATAAGGTTAAGGTTCTTGTGGCTAAAAACAGGAACTGATCGTTGTTTATCATTCATGAATACCTCAGAATTGAATTGCTGAAGTCTGAAGTAAATTAAAGGTAAAACAGGTAGAAGTCCAAAATCCATTTTATATTATCTTCCATGATCTCATTTGACCTTTCCATCTTTTACAGTTTAACAAATTCTTTCTTAAATATTGTGCAAGGATTATGAAAAAACATGCATTTTTAATGTATTATGTAGGCATATTCCATAGTAGATGACATCAGATTGTATACTTACATTTAGATTAGCACTGTCCAAATGAAGACCAGGTTTATTGTTACTAGCAGTCATTTAAATAGCAAGTCAATAATGAATTTAGCTGTAATCAGTTTTATGAGATCTACTGGATGAAAGGTTACTAAAGATACACTGAACATAAATGATTTTGTGAAGCTGTTCTACTTTTTTAATAGATTCAGTGACTGCAATGTGCAACATGTTCATAACTGCCTCACAATGCAATCTGTCCTTTCTTGTGAAAATGACATTGTTATCATTTCTTTGTTGTTCAAACTGTGCAGCTTAAAAGAGGTTATCTGAAGTATTTGTCAGGTCAAGCATGGTTAAAAGAGCAGTTCAAGAAATGTTTTTTCCTGAAGGACAAGCACACGCCATCGATATGAAGTAAAATTGTCATGCCTTATATAATGACACACACTCACTCTTAAATGATATGACTGTTTATTTGAATAGTTGTTGAAAACTTTGTATATTTAGTGAAATCTGTGCTTCTAAATTTCTTTAGAACAAATGACTGAATTATCAGTTTACAGTTCATACAGTTTTACCCTGTAAGCATCATTTACAGTCACAAGTTCAGAAACAAATCTTAAAAGCACAGATGCCCTTCACAATCTCTGCTGATGGATATTTATATGCTCTTTGAATACAATGCAGGTAAGATAATTATGCATTTGCATAAAAGCAAAAAACAAACAAAAAAAAAAACATGTATATCAAATGTTTACAAAAAACATTTTGGTTACATATTCCATTAAAAATACATGCTAAAGATACTGTCACCTACTTATATTTGACATCCCCCGGTGTTTGAAACATCAAGGTACAGAGACCAGCTGGTTTAATCTATAACTTTCACAAGCAAACACAAGGACTCAGAAAAAGTGTTTTTGGGCACTAGAATTTCAGAAAAATGTCAAATAAATAAGTGCAACACTTCCATTTTTTCCCTTTTAATTAATTTTCTCCAGAACTTTTCTAACCTCTTCAGGGTTGTACCCCCAAGGTCCGATGCCACCCTGTTAGGAAGAATAAAAACGAGTGTGAAAATCCTTCCATACTGTGGACTTCCTGATGAATATATTTAGACTACACAAGACACTGGCAATCAAAAATGCAACAAAAGCAAAAGAACAGACCCAAGTGACTATAAAACCCTTTGCCTCATGCTGTTCAGCTCATTCCAAACCTTTCACCTCTATAAACACGTTAAATCTCTTACTACAAGAGAAAGAGTGTGTGTAAACGCCTCTGGCCAAGGTTAAAATGTTCCAAAGCTTTCACTAGCAACCCTCTACTGCTCTCACGAGAGCAGTTATGAGGCTTTGGAGGCATTTCCTGTACTGTGTAGTTTGTCTACATTACAAAACACTCACCTGATAGATAACTTTCCCACTCTGAATGACATAGAGGCGCTCAGGCAGGGCTCCGTATTTGCTGGCTGTGATGTTGGTCATCTCATCCACTACCACAGGGCAAAGGGGGTCTTCTTTGACTAGGGTCCGGGCTGCAGCCAGTCTCTCCTCCAAGTTTTTGTGCACGCTGATGTCAACGTTGTTTGAAAAGGCCCAAGCATCTATAAGAAAACAGAAGAATTTTGCTAGTTGCATAACATTTATCACCTAGTCCTCTACAGTGTATTCTAGGCATATAGGTTATATCAACCCATGTTGTTACTACTGCATCAAGATTACAGCAAATAAATTGAAATGTTATTGTCACTACCAGTTGCATGCGCCTCAGCAAGGTAAACAACGAGGAAATCTGCCACATCACTGAAGTCTTTGACAAGCTGTTTGAACTCATCAAGCTTGTAGAGAAATGGGGGTCATGTGCAGCTTCCGAAACTCAGAACCAGTGGACGGTTCCCTGTGAAGAAGACAGTAACAGTGTTGGGTGTAATGCATTACCAAGTAATTAATTACTGTCATTTAAGTAAGGGATTACTCTTAATTTTTCTGTAACTTAACTACAGTTACTTTTGATGTAATTGCATTGTGTATAGACTACAAAAACAAATGTTTTTATTGTAACATCCCTTTAAATACTTTGGTCAGATCAAGGATAATTTATATTATTCATGTGAAAGAATTAAAAGACAAGTTTTATGTCTATCACTGTATTGTTTAACTGGTCAAGCTTGATATTGGATTTAAAAAGTAATTAGTAATAAGTAATGCAATACTTTTAGAGAGAGTAATCAATACAGTAATCTAATTACACTGTTAAAATGTAATTAGTAGCTAGTAATTATTTACTTTTTTAGAGTAACTTACCCAGCACTGACACTAATAAGTAATAATTAATATTATAGTAAAATAAATGAACAAATATTATTGGAAAAGACCCTTAGGACTGATGCAGTCAGCTTAATTATCCCGATAATAATAACAACAACAAAGAATACATTTACTATAGCTTTAAGAAAATGATGAATGCTCGTTTTCTGTCCATCCAGGGTGAATAAAGCTGTGTCCGGAGCCGCGTACCCCTCAAACGCTTCCAGGCCCAGCGAGCACCAGTTCACGGAGAGCAGGGTTTTAATGAACCTCAGAGAAAAGAAAGCTGGACCCCAGTCCTCGTATCTGAATTTGGGATTTTGGGACATCGTCGACTTCTCTCCCATTTTTAGATGGATTTTCTTCATCAGTCCCGGGGAAACAAATGACAGGAGTTTCAAGAGGGTCATCTGCGTAATCGCAAATAATATCATGGCCACAGCTGATACATAAAGAAAAAGTTTTCTTAGCGCATATCCCACTGCGGTCACCATTGCGAGAAGGATTAATTAGTGCATGCGTCGTGGTGCGAACACCAAATGAACGGCAACGACATAAAACTTTGCCTGTGTTGTGGCAAAAGCTTAACTTACCGCCCTCCACACCACAACGATATTACATCACGCCAAAAGTCAGGATCAGATCTTACCAGGGCAAAGGCTTTGCTCATTATTATTAATTAGGTCATGTTGGAGTTGCTTGGTAACCTTCCCGGAACTTAATATTCATAAATAATATTCATAAGCCTTCGCTATAACACGATTTGTTGATTCGCCAGGCGACTAGCGACCACTCACTTGCCTTTCGCTTTCGCAAAACAGCTGGGTCTACTGGATGAACGTCACGCAACGTAATTAATATTCATGAACCAATCGTCGCCATAGTAGGAATCATAGCGTTGATTACATGTAAACGGAAACCTTCTTTTGTATTTGGATCACAGGGGACCCATTTTCAGTTAAAAAATACTCTGTAAATACCACATTGTTTTTATGTATATTTGTATATATATATATATATATATATATAAAACGTTCCATCTATGATTTTTATAGCTAATTATTAGGCCGACTGACGTTTTAATGTCAGTTTCTAAAAATGTCCATAAGATGTCACTGTTGATATGTTTGACTACAACACCTTTTCTATTATTTTTGCCTTTTTCACAAGTCACTATTTTTATATCATTTCTCTCTGCGAGTCTCTTCTCTAAACCGAAAGTCATAAAAATAAACATAAGATTTTTACGCTACTGCCGCATCATCCTCCAGGTATTTAGCCTATAAATATGTATTATTGATCTGTGTACTCTCAATGATTTAGTTTTGTCTGTTACACAATAGGTCTTACATTTCTTGCTGTGTGATGACGAATCTCATATCTGTCATGGCTTGTTTATCTGAGGAAGCTGTACAGGACTGTTTTAGTTGTATAAAGGCAAATTATTATTGCCAGTTTGAAGTGACTCGAGATTAATTTCACTATTCAAAAAAACATGCATCCAGTTTGTTCCCAATTGGTCCCTCCCCTTTCAGTAGTGTATATTCATTGGCACTTCGAGCTGTCAATCAAAGCAGGGACGCATGTTTTGGTTTTCAGAATTGATGCTATAGAAAACTCATAAAATTGCAGCTGAAACAGGAGAGAGGATGCGGTCGGTAAGAACACATTTAACAGCCTGTTGGACGCAGAAGTTGAAAGTCATCTTTCCGTCAAGCTATCCTCTCTTTCTTGCTTTGGAGGGTTTAAATAGGTAGGCATTGTTTTAAAATTCTTCTAAAACATATGAAAACATTAATTATTCAGTGTGTTTTACTGTATTACAAAAGTTCATTGGCTGTATGCTTATCGTGTTGCTTCAGAGTACTTTGAGAGCTGTAAGAATTTGTTCTTTCAAATGAAGTTCAAGTTCATGGTGATCTTTCATCATCTCACAGGTACAAGAAACGATAAGGACTATTATTGTATGGGGACCGACATGCACACTTGGAAGTCAGAGGTCCAGATGCAGAAATCTGCAGCGCTTATTGGGATGGTCAGCCATCAGACAGATTTCACCGAGCTCACTTTCTCCATGTTCAGCAGTAAAACAGACATCTGCCCGAAACGCGTCCCTGCTGACGGCTGTGGCTCGAATCCCGCCTCGATACAGATGCGCTGCGGATCTGAAGATCTCAAACTCCACGCGCATCACACCTCCAGACTTCACTGTTTCACCATGTCACCCGGAGAGGGTATGTACCTGCGGACTTTTTCGACTTTTTTTTTTTACCGATTTTTTTTCCCCCGGGATTTTGCAGCCTTAATCTGGTTTATGGATTATAATGATCCCAGCTAAATGGCTGAGCATGATTAAGAATGCAAATATAAAATAGCAATAAAATATTTAGCATTAAAATAAATTTAGCTTACAACGGCTTCTGTAACTTTTAATTGAACACAGATGATGAATGTCAGAGCCAAAAGCCATTAGTTTTTGGAAAACTTTAATGGTTTTAAAATAGAAAAATAATAAAATAAATCAAATGAATAAATAAATATACAATAACAATTTGATGTATTGGATGTATTAATTAATTTAGCTGCATAGCAGCCAGATATAGCTACATTAAAATCAGACACAGAATTTTACTTTTGCCAAAGAAAATTCAGTTAATAAATAGATCTTGTCCTTTCAGGGAAAGTTTATACACTCCTTACCTTACCTTACCTGTTTCAAACTGACATCGATATAAGGTGATATATTAGAGTGCGTAATAATATGTGGGAGTAATTAACAATAACATCTAAGCGCAACGGTAAAATTGTGCACGTCGTCCTGTCGCGGTGTATTTTGACACACTTCGACACAATTCCTCGTTGCTAGAGGTTATCGTGTCTTGAGGAAAGTTAAATGTGTCGCGGATAGTAGTGAGACCTAGTAGTGAGTAGGAGTTCATTTTCAGATGGTCAAAGTCTTTTGACAAAATACTTGATCGCGTTAAGTAGGCTACATTAATTCATTATTACGTCCTTAATGGGATGGTTCACCCACAAATTAATGCTCTGTTATCATTCTCACACTCATATGGTTCCAAACATGACTTTGTTATTTCTGTGGAACACAAACGTATATGCTAGGCATTCAGCTTCACTCACCGTTCCTTACATCTTTTTTCATACACTGAAAGTGAATGGTGACTGTGGCTGTCGTTCTGTCTAACATCTTCTTCTGTGTTCCACGAAAGAAAGACAGTCATACAGGTTTACCCATACAGCATGAGGCTGAGTAAAGGAGAATACCGTGATATTGCATTGGGAGATCACTGTAGGCAAAACATAAAGAGTGATTTAGTAATCTCATTCATTTCGTCACAAAAGCGTCTTTATGTTTGCAGCTTACCTCACTATTTTCATTGTAGAAGGAACTCACATTCTATTGTTTATGCTCTTCAGTATATGCATATGTGTGCTTAGATGTATGTGACACTCTTATCGCAAGTCATGTTAGTTGTAATTGAGCATGCATCCCTCAAGAACAGGGCTCTCTGGTATTGGACTAGGGTGGTCACCCTGTTTAGATGATGCTACAATGGCGTGGGATTGCGGGGGTTGGCAACGCTAACCGCTTACTCCGGCTTATGATTATACAAATTTGACTTATATTAGTAATCATACCTTGTCACAAAAGAGAGACAGAGGGTTTGATTATGACGTTTGCTTGACAAATTCAAACCAAATGTTTCTCAACTGTCTCAGCATTTATGAGACTTGGGTCCTCAACTCGCCCCCGTCCAAAATGAATCGTTTCAATGTCTCTCAGATGTATTTGGGAGAACGGAACACTGATGTTTTAGATATACCTATTTGAGCATCCTTATTTACATACTGGAAAGGAATGGAATGTTTTGAAGTAAGCATGTAGTGTGTTACGTGATCATGTTGACATGTTCCAGAGAACATGTTAGAGATATTATCGCACTTGTTAAAAATAGTCATTGATCAGGTATTCATTTCATTTCAACTGCAGTGGCAAAAGTGATGTGGCAGAAAATGTACTAGTGTTTAAACTTACCTTATGTATAAGTCTTTTTTAAATTTTTGAAGAAGCATATTCTTTTTTTAACCCATTATTCTTGCACAGGTTTTTTAGGTGAATCTAATTTTCAGGTCTCAGGATTTTTATTCCTTCAGGCCAGTTGTCAGATGTATCCTTATGCTGTCTGCTTTTTTTAAGTGAAACAAAAATGTAAAAAAAAAATGTGTTTATATATATACATATATATCTGAAACCCGCATACAGCAAGCTGTACAAAATGTTACTGTTTTCATTGTTGTGTGTATTTAAGTGTATGTTTCTGAGACACTTATTTAATTATGTAATTGTTTTGTAGCCAAGTAGTTTGAAGCTCTTATCTAGACAAGGTTTTGTTGAAATGCAAGATAACGTTATCTGGTTGATGCCTTTAATACAGCAGCATTTGCATTGTACTGTACAATTCAGCAAGATCATGAGAAAGTTATGGCCATGCAACCAGTGAGCTGGCAAGGCATCGCACATGTACATGATGAACATCCTAAGAACGCAGCACATGTCCGATGGGACAAAATCTCTCGACCATGCCTAATTAAATTGTTCTTTGGCTTTCTGTCTCCTGGATAAGTCAACTCCTGATTTGTGGTGCATTGGTAAATATAGTCGGATCATTTTTCATTGAATCAACATATTTCCAATTTCTGAGCTGAATGATATTAAATAGAACATTCAGAATTCATCCCATTAAATTACCTTAAAAATGTGAGATTATGATTATCAGAGTTGCTGTGATTGTCCGTGCTTGTGTGTTTTTTTTTTAACACAAGGTAGTACTTAGTATACGCAGACAAACTCCCACGTCGAAGTGTTGATTCAGCTCATGAAAAAATGAGTAATTGACTCTAAAGGGAGTCATTGGTATAGTGTTTCAGGTTTCTATGGCAATGCGTCTACTCCCACACACATATACAAACTCAGCACCGTTGGGTCACTCCGTAAAATGTGGCATTTGCACTCGTAAGTTGAATTCCTCTAGCTTGATGAAGTTTCCTGTGCTTGCCTGGCTGATAATCAGTATGTCTCAGAATGTGTGGTGTGGTGCTGCCATTATTGACTGTTAAAAAAAGTATTAAAACCCTCAGACTGATCAGATTCAGAAGTTCTCGTTCAGGAGATTTATAGGTGGATGCTTTATATACAACAACCAGCTTTATTGCTTCCTGTAAACATGTGTTGTCCACAAGATTGCTTTGTTTTAGTTGCTGTGGCTGATTGCACTCAAGTTTAAAAAAATGTTGACCTCAGTGGTTGCATCACTTATAAACCGTTGTGGGCTGCGCAGTTACCTGCTCTCACCTGAGCATTTTTCGTTCTTTGCTCCTATCTTTGGGCTTTCTCTCTCACACTTACACACACTTGATCTCTATGCAGTTGTGCTCTCACTCCCACACATCCTCCACGTCTTTTGGGGAACTCCTATGACATCAGAATGAGGCATGGATAAATTGATTGTGTGGGGAAACTGTAATGTTTGCAGCTTGTTCCATTGATTCACAAAGTCCTCATGATCAATGTGCAGTGCTATTTCATCCTGGTCGATGACATCACCGAGCAACCCTTTAACAAGTGAACATTTTTCAGCGTCAGTCACCAAGCCTTTGAGAGCCAGCTTGCTGTAATGGAAGCTATTGAATCATTTCTCACAAACAGGTCTCTAGAGGACCGTCTCGAGTGTTGATTCAGCTTAATTTGGTTGGGAGTTTATGATCTTATTTTTGAGAGAAAGATGCGGTCGGTGAGGCATAATCTGCGGAAAAAGTCTGAAAAGCATTTTATAATCTAATCGAGTAGCGTTTGATGAAAGATACTCTTGTGGTTTTAGAAGATTACAGCATCTGACGCTCAATCATTATGGTTTGGGATCATTCCGTTGTTGTTTTTCAAATAATATGTCAAACCTCAACATGCTTAATCAATCCTGAGATAAAACATTCAGACGTCGGCGACCTTTTATTGCTGGTTGGATTATAACTACAGTTTAGGCTTTTTATGGCACCTGTGATGTCATAGCAATGTCCAGTTTTGTTTTATTTATGCTTGCGGGATGTGTAATACCAAGCCAAAGAAACGGCCTGAATCATCCTTCATTTCAAGGGCACCCGCGCCTTGCCAATACAACCCTCAAACCAATAATTCTGTTAAAAAAATATTATCTGGTTTGAATAAGTGTCGAAATGTCGCTGGAATACCAGAGGAAATGTGCTCTGGACCTGGGCTTAAACGGAGGAAAAACAGAATTGGCTCCGAAGTGTCATCATAAAATGTATTTTTAGCTTGGACCATGTCTTGAGAATCACTCATAAAAATGCACCCACACTCTGCAACCTTCTTTCCCTCTTGCTTTTTGATATAGGGGTCGAATTCCTGCCTCATGTGAAATGGATCTGATTGTTTTGCCTACTCGCTCTGTCTCCCTGACTCCGTACTGAGATGAAGGGGCTACTCGCTCTTGGCCTGTGCCAGGGGGACATGCCACAGCTAACCGCACATCTACATGGGCCGAATTACTCATGCATTTTTAGACGGCAGCAACTGCGTCTCCAGACTTCTCAGCACGTGTGACCGTGCACGCGGGTGGTTTTTTGATTTACATTTCGACAGTGGCACTTGCTGTTCTTGGCCCGGTGCTCGCTTGCTTCATCAAAGAAAAATCCTCTTTGTGGCGGCGTTGATCGCGAGGCCTAAAGCGGACGCGAGGGCCCCGGCTTCCCGTAGCGGGACGCTGCAAGATGGCTAGGTGGCTGTGACCCTTTGGATCCACTGTTGATTTAGTGTTAAAGGTGACGGATGGCAATCGACACCCCGCTGGTCTTTGTACCAATACAGCTGTTTTTTTCTACTCTGCTCAGTTCACTTGCCTGTTTAATGGAACATAAATATGGATACCAAAACCAGTGCCAAGTTCCCTGGTGGGTCTTTTATTAGAATAAGTATTATTCTTTTATATTGAGAAATACCACAAAGATTACAGCAGATTCGGTACAAACAGAATCTGGCCTCACAAACCGCCTTTATTTTATACAGAGGACGTAGTCAATGTAGACAGATTCATAAGGCGTTTTCTGCCAGTCCTTAGACCTTCTTATTTATAAGTCTGGGCACGTCAGCTGTCCAATCGAGTGCTGGCTTCATCCGAGAGGTCAAAAACAAATGCGCAAACATTTATTCCTTCATTAGCAGAGAGCAGAAATCATTCCAGTAGGCACAGTTATGTCCTTTCTGTTGTTCAGTAGTTTCATCATGCCAGGAAGCTGCCATGGGGCAGTGCCCATTCAGTCTGCGATCTGATTGGCTGGAATGACCCTTGAGGACTATGAAATACGTTATAAAGTCTAATAGTCCAGTTTATATACTTTATTGCTGGTTGTTAATAAAGCGCAGGGTTCTGGAAGAATTAGTTATTCTCTCGTCCTCTAGTGATCCAACACCAACCGAGTGTAATATTACATTACGCTCAGGGATTTCTGATGGCTAATAACCTGACATGGGCCCTGAATGCAGATTGTTTAGAATGAAAACACTTCACTTTTACAAACAGATCTGGATTATGTGATGGAAGCCATTCGTCTTTAGAATCATTGAAGGCTGTAAATTTTATATATTCATACTGTTGTGCGTGTAACGATGGTTGAGGAGGCAATGCCAGTAAAATGAAAAACCTTTGTGTATTTATTGTTTTTCATTGCCTTAGTAAAGTTCTTCTACGTACAGCCACAGAAATAACATTTCACCGCATTCCCAACTGAGCATGTGTCAAGTAAACTTGACCTTTTGCCGTTCAAAGGCCAAAAAAAGGAACTGACAGACATTAATAAATATTCCAAGAAAGACAGTTTGCTGTGAGCACATAAAATACCACTAAAATATAATTTATGTCCTCATTTTCTTCAACAAAGCTAATATTTTTGTGAATACCAGACATAATGGACATGTAGTGGAACTAATAATTTGGTGCTGTTATCGTATTTTTGTCACGTCTAGCGACAGTCCAATGAGATTCCTCTGACCTTCAGGGCTGAAAGCTTTTTTTTTCCAGGCATTTCAGAACAGTCTACAGTCACGAATTGGTAAGCTTTGAGCATTCCTACTTCCTGTTTCCGTCGAGCTGCTGTTGGATTACTCAGACGGAGACATGCTCAGAGCGAGGTTAAAAGAACACCGAACATTATTAAACTTTTCTCTGTCAGACAACTCTGTCGTCTCATCTCCACACAGTGCTCTGGGGTGTTTACTCAGACTTTAAGCATAAATTGAAATCAGCAGTTTGGCAGGTTAATATTTGGAGAAAAAGATGCCGGCGAACGATAAGAGGACACAATTTCCCACGACACAGACTGTCCGATCCGTTTTTTTCCTGATCCTTCACTTTGCTTTTACGTTATGGGAATTTTTATGCGAAGTACAAGAACTTTTGACCAATAATGGTTACGTGCCTTGTAAAAATTAGAACATACTGCGTCTGCAGGGTGTGCGCGTCACAGCAATGGCAGACATGCGGAGTTCGTGTGTGTGTGTGTGTGTGTGCGTTGTGGCTCTATACAGAAATTAAAATGAATTTTAGATTACTTTATTTATTTTACTTAGGTTATGTATTTATTTTAATAATAGACATCAATTAAGAAAACTGTTAAGCTGGGAAAAACCATTTAGAATAATTTCAAACTAGTTCTTATTCATAACTTGTTACATTTAAATAAAAATACCAGAAAATGAATAAAATTTGATTGTGTTAACCATCTGCATGGTTACACTGATGCAGACAGAATAACATGCTTAAATAATCTGGAGTTTATTTTGCATTAGGCCTATTTATTCAATGATGTTGCAACAGAATGCACAAGAAGAAATATTATTTCCTAACAATGATTCGTTTGCGTCATTGAATCAGAAATGTATAAAGCAACTAATGTAGTCCAGTTCCCGAATTAATAACTTGTATGTTACTCTACTTGAATCAAAAACATACAGTGCAATCAGTTGTTCACCCAATGTGCAATGATTAATCGATTATTGAAGATTAATTAATTGTGTAACAATTAGTATGCTGCATCTTTAAGTGGCACTATTGTGTTATATAGAGAGAAAATGGGTAAAGAAGTTTTTTGAGTTGAACAGCTGTTATAAACCTAGCAGCTCATTAATGAAAATACTATATAACTACAGTGACCAGGTCTTGTCTGAATTTTTGAAGCCAGACATGGGGAAAGTTACACAGTAAGAGAATAAATAATTCATACAGTATGTGTGGTTGTTTTTAATGACTGAAAAACATACAGTGCAACTAGCATAGTACAATATTTGTGATTTTTTTTTTCAAAACTTTTAAAGTTTTTAATTAATTTATTATTGAAATGTTATTGAAACTTATTATTCATACATGAAATGGCATAGTTATTTCTTAAAACACTAAGAATTGTTATGGATAATTAAATTCTTTACTGTTCTCTTCACTACCTGTCACTGCATGTAAAACTTGCATTGTCTTTTTTCAAATAATTGGTGATTAATTCAGTCCATTAAATTGTGTTGCTTAATAGACCCTTATATTGCAGAAGATTGATTGATAGGTTTACAGTGCAGTTTCAGTGTGTTGTCAGTGTGAGTTCCACATAGTCTCAATGCTGAAACCATACTCTCAGTGCCGCAGCACTGTGCTGCTCACTTGGACAGTGTGAATGCAGTTAATATGGATGCCTAATACTGTAAATATGCAGTTCAGATCTAGAATGTGTGACGGGCCTTACAGTTTAACACATAAAGAGAACCAAAATCTCTTATAAAGCATTTGAGATATGACTGCAATAGCTCATGAGAAAGCAGAGCATGAGAGGAGAGAGACTAATGTGTCCCGGCCCTTTAACAGGATGAGAGGAATTTGAGGAATGAATGTTGACTTCAGCTTTTTACAATTTGCACTGAGTTTGCTGACTTATCACCTAC